>JAFBJT010109707.1:0-14374 GCA_016785325.1 Chascanopsetta lugubris
TACATCTCATTTTTGGGGGGGGCGGGGATTAGGGTGACTGGAAACATTCTAAAAGCCACTCTTTGATGAAACATGTATTTCTAATAACTTTTACCTGAAGCCAAAATTAATTATCTGACCCTAATAGGTCAGGTAGGTCACATGCTCAAGCTCACCGTGGTTACAGCAATTGGTAAGATGGAGGAAGTAAAATAGCACTAAAGAAGAAAGGAACATTGTCTAAACTGTATGATAAAATTCTAGAGTAAAATATAAATTAAAATATTTCATGTGAATGCTGACTAGCTGCCCAAGCATGATGAGGACGAAGGAATTTGAAACTATCCCAATTCATTTACAATGGCAGGAAAATGTAATTTTGCAAAATCAATGAATTGCATAAAGAAGAAAAGTCAACAAGCCGAACGTCCCCATTCTACATGTGGAAGTGCCTTCGGGCAAGATCCTGAACCCCACATTAGACATGCAGATCATTTACTAGCAATAGAATTGAATCACTGCTTTATAGGGTCATGTCCAACAGTACGAGAGGGGACTGGATCTGTTTTGTTCCCCCACTCTCTCTGGCATCCTACTCCAAGAGATTTCCATCGTTTGCGCATTGATTGGAGAGAGAGGAGATAAACCCTGTGAGGACCATTGTACAAAGACAGAGATAATAAGGAGGAACGGGGGGGGTGGGGGTGGTGGTGGGTGGAAATTTGGCGTGATTGTGTACACTGATGCCCCCTGCAGAGACAGGAAGAGGCAGATATGTCTACTGTCCATGACATCATTCTATCTGAGAGAGGTGGAGGGGGTCCGTGATTGTAGATAGTATGGAAGCTGTTATCGACACACTTTATGACAAACTGAATTCAACTAACAAGTTCATTCTTCATATTTGACTCACACAGCACAACTAATGTGCCGCTACCTCCCCACCTCTGACTTTGCACAGTAAAGTAGGTGTTATCCAAGCAGATTTAGATGATCTGAAATTAAAGGTGCAGTGTGCAAGATTTGGTGACATCCAGAGGTGAAGTTGCATATTGTATCCAACGCCTCACCCTCACCCTTCAGGGCACGCTGGAGAACCTATGACTTCAGTTGTCATTAAAATTCAAAAGATGTTTAGTACATCCACTTGTACTACTATAAAAACATGGCGGCCCCCGTGGAGAGGACCCCCCTCCTCATGTAAATATACATTAATGGCTTATCTCAGAGTAATGGGGGGGGGGGAATCAAGGTGATAAAAAATTTATTAAAATGTTCGTATGTGATTGTTTTTTGATATTTTTAGAAGTGACGAAAATGACTGAAATCTTACACACTTACCTTTAGCTATTATCATCTATTATCAATATTTTTCAGCCTGGCAGTTGAAGAAAAATTGACCTTCTTCAGTTTTAGAATTGACTTCATCATTCAGCTCATTCATTTCTACATACTAAGTAACCTGGAATTGTGAGGTCATATCTATAAGTTTGTATTTCTTCCTGCACTGAAACCAGAGAAAATGTATTGTGGTTCAAGGGCAGATGAAAGGAGCTGGAGTCAGCTCCCAGTGGCCACCCTTTGAACTGCAAGTGTTTCCACTACCTCATGTTCTTCATCCATCTGCACCTGAGGGTGCCCCTCGCCTCTGACACTATGCACCAACTATAGTTAGTCAAAACAACATAGATGGAATTAGACGAAAGTCGACAGGAGAGGAATAGAAAGAGCAGATAACAAGGGAGAGGAAACAGTACAACACCGTGCATCTAAATGCTGAAGTACGAATACATGAGTTCTCTGATCAAGGCCGACCGAGCCTTACAGGAGTCAGGAAAGAGAGAGCGAGAGAGAGAGAGAGCGAGAGAGCGAGAGAGCGAGAGAGTTTAACTTTTAAGACATTGTTTACGATGATAACTTTTAAAAGTATCAAGGGTGGAGCATTCTCTAATTGCAGGTGGAATGTAATTCCAAGTCTCTACCCTTGACTGATAACATTTGTTTGCTGTACGTTCTATAGGCTAGAAGAGGCTCCTGTGACTTTTCTATTAATACCGGACTTCAGCATGATGAACTCACCCAATGAGGTTTGAGCGAGTCCATGTAGGGTCTCGCAGATGGGACAAGCAAGTCGAAAAAGTTTCTATATTCTTAAAACTTAGCCTATGGTGTTTCTGAAGTATGAGACGCCAATGGGAGTAAAGAGGCTTTCTGTCTAGTACTTTTAAGGCTTTTAAAAAAAACAGATTCTCGACTATTAGGGTAGTCATGCTTGTCAGTGCCCAGTTAGTAACTGACATTAGAATCAAAGGTCGAGTGACTCCTGAGAGCAGATAGAAATCCAAAAAGTCAGTGATTTGTGATATTGGAGAGAAGAGAAAATGCTCCAATTCAAAATGTCCCCCGGTGTGATGTCACACTGGGAGACATTCTCAAATTGTTACCACCCACAGCTGAGGATCCCACAGAGTGCTTTGCCACCACTTGACTCCTGGCTCCTCCCCATAACAGGGCTCAGTGCCAAGTTCAGTCCAGATCCAACATGGCGCCTCATGTGGCACCGTGCAGCATCTCTAATACAGATGCTGCTCTGTCATCGACTGCAACTAACTTCACATGAAAGTGGTGATGTCCTGGAAGTCTTTACCATGTGATTCAAGGCATGAAGACCATTGGCTGAGTAGACTTGAGAGAGAAGAGGGGAAGGGGGCGATTGACAGCTCAGGGAGCCGCTCTGTGACACACCCCCTCAAAACAGAGCATTTTTTAGAGCGGGTCAAAACCTTACACTGTATATAAAGATGGACGTAGCGTCCATGACATCACCCGTTGGTTTCTGCAGAGTGCATTTTAAGCAAATTGTGGTCGTGTCACTTGTCAGCCACCTCGCTGAATCCTAACTCCTCCTACTTCCTGGTTCATTCAAAAACAGGCATAGAGGCAAGACACACACAGCTGTGGGTGGGCCCATGGTGCCATTGCATCACCCGCGGTACAGGTCGGCCCAGCTGTCAGCCAAGAGACCACCCACGCCCTAAATATGCGTAATTTCAAATGACAATAAAATAAAAATACACGAGTTAGAAAAAAAATGCACCCGCCCTTAAAGTTGTCACGGTAACACATGAGACCAAAACCGAAGTTTGTACCAGATTTCAACATGTTTCGTTCACCTCTGAAGTTGATCATTTTAACATGGGAGTCTATGCGGATTTGCTCCCTTTTGGAGTCAACCCCTAGAGGCCACCCTGTGAACTGCAAGTGAAGAACTATTGTGCTTCATCCGTCTGCTCCGGAGTTTACCACTCGATCCAGGCTCAATACCCGCTTTTACTGATGATTCACATTCTTTAGTTTGTTTAAAGGTGCAGTGTGTAAGATGTCGGTCAATTTCTGTCACTTCATTCTATAGAAATAGGATTCATAAACAATTGTATAGGCATATTTACAAAAGTGCAATCACCCTAATGTATGACTTGCTTTTTACAAAAGCCTTTAAATTAGCCATCCTCAAATGGGAAGGGTGAGGTGATGGATACAACATGCAACATCACCAGTAGATGTTACCACATCACACACAATGCACCTTTAATATGCATCGGTGCAAAAGCATAAACACCTGATCCAGAAATATTTGTAGTGAAGGGAGAGAGTTTTGCTGCAGAGAAGGAACCATCTTAATAATATGACAGCACATGACACAAGTTTGGTTTGGTTTGACAGATCCACATTCAAGTGCAGCAGAAACCCGCTGACCATCACTGTGTTGTGTCTTTTATTTCATCTTAAAATTCTCACATTCGTCCCTTTGGATGCAGGGCTGGGAAAAGCAGGGAGTGGGTGGAAAAGCAAGAATGAGCCAGAACATGCTGAATAAGCAATGATGTGCTCACAGCCCCCAGTGGGAGATGGTGCTTCCACCACTGCAGTCAGCTGCAGTGTAACCATGTGTCACAGGGGCTGTATGAAACACACTGTAACAGTATATATGGGCAATTATCATATTCTCCTAATATAATTGAGAGAAAACCCTCCCCCTCTACTGTCAGTAGAAATTAAAAGCCCTTATAAAGAGCAGTGCAAGTACAATGTTTGACGTTTGACATTATGTTTCCATTCAAATATAATAGCGTCGTCGTCAAAATTTCACAAAATTCTGAATTAAATGCTTAAAGGTGCAAGTGGAAGATTTGGTGACCTCCAGAGGTGAAGTTGCAAGTTCCATCACCTCACCCTCACCCTTCTGAACATACAGGAGAACCTAAGTTAGACTTCAGCCGTCATCAAAGCTCAAAAATGTTTCGTACGTCCACTTTTACTATTGTACGAACATGGCGGCCTCCATAGTTTTGGGGGAATGTGAAAATAACGTCACGTATTTCAGGTGGTTACGCATTTGTATACACATTTTATCTACAGATAGAGGTGCCGGAAAATGGCCGGAATCTGACACACTGCAACTTTAAAGAAATGATCTGGTTATCAGTTCACTCTTTGGTTTTCCAACGATTCTATTTCTCAGTTTCCATCCTGTGGTAGTATATTTGAGTCACATACTATTAATTGAACAGCCAGGGTATAGCGTTGTATATCCTTATCTCCATTAGCTCCTCCCACACTGCTGCTGCTGCATTTTCTCAGTATCTCCGCCTCCCACTCTTGGCCAGGGGAAAGACAAGTGGAGCATACTTTATAGTGACAGGCGGAGCAGCCAAGTACCAATAGAAAATACATCAGCTTGGCAATTATTGGATTATCTCACACTGATATCATTACCGCCGAGCGTTCACTCTAATCATTGATTGAATTTTTCAATTTACTTCACCATTAATGCGAGTGGCCTGACTGAGCAATCTTCTGATGAGTCCGCGGCTCAGTCGATAAGTCCCACCCCTTTGGGTGCTTGTCAAAGTGTGTGTGTGTGCGTGTGTGTGTATGTATGTGTGTGTATATGTGTGTGTATATGTGTGGGTGTGTATACGTGTGTGCAATGCGTTCATGCATGAGATTGTGTGCGTATGCAGCTGTGTCTTATATCAGCGGTTCTCACCTGGTCGGGCTTTAGGACCCACCCTCACCTCTTAAATGTGCAGTGTATAAGATTTTGGTCATTTTGTCACCTCTAATAATATTATAAAACAATTATATACTGGCATTTGCATGAATTTAGAATCATCTGAATGTGTTGTTTTTTCCATGACCCTAAAAAGAGCCCAGTAATGTATATTTACATGAGGAGCGGGTCCTTTCTATGGAGGCCAATATGTTTTTACAGAGATAAAAGTGGGCATCCTGAACATCTTTAGGGAGAGCGTGACATGATGGATACAACATGCAATATCACCTCTCAAGGTCACCAAATTTTACACACTACACCTTTAATGATGGGCTGTGACCCAAATCAAGGAAAATTCTCTGGTTAATCTAATGAAAACATGGTGCAGTTTGAACCCGAACCAACAGGTGGTAATGTGATAAGAAAATCCATATTTCATGTAGTCGGTGTAGTACTTGCGTTTTGTCATGGTCACTTAGCATATGTAAATAAGCTTTGCAGGTTTTACTCTCTGTGAAATTGCAGGTGTCTATTAGCATTACAGAGCGCCATCGCCACCTACTGTTGAGGAGTGTTAATAGATGGCACTCCAATGCATAAAAGATCCTCTTCAAAATAAAAGCACAGGATTTTTTTCAAAGGCCCGCGACCCACAAGTTGAGAATCACTGTCTTATACAGTATAATAAGAGTTAGTTAGGCTATTTCGAGATACGCGGACTCTACTTCTGATAAATTAGGGGAAAAAGAAAATCACAGTCCAGTCAGTCCAAATTTTAATTCTAATTAGAAATAATGGAGAGGGAATTAACCGGTTCCCGAACATCCGAAAAACCTATTGAGACAAATTTAAACTCACAAAACTCATAAATCAAGTTTAAAGAACACTAGAAAATGGCCTAGTTATTGCACCATACAATGAAAATACAATATAATGATGAATAAAAACACAAATGTACTTATTATTTTGGTGGACAGTGTTAGACACTTCAGATGGGCACTTCAAACCCCTACAAACAATGTCTTCAACTATAGAGACTACAATGACATACTCTGCGCACCATTACAACACAAGGGTCCGACATGGTTTCTTAGGCCTGGTGATGAAATGTACTGACTTTGATTGGTTTACACTAGTGGTTCTGAACTGGTCTGGGTTTGGGACCCACAATCACCCCTTAAAGAGTTCCACCACAGGCCATTATCGCCACCTACTGTTGAGTGTGAATAGATTGTACTCCAATGCATAAAATAATCCTGCACCCAGTTGAGAATCCTCTTCATCTTAAACTGCCACCTACCGTTAAGGAGTGTGAATAGATGACACACCAATGCATAAAAAATCCCCAGTCAAAGACCCGTGACCCACTGAAAACAGGTCCGCAACCCCCACTCATTGAGAATCACAGGTTTAGATACCAGATGGACTTGAGATGGACTCTGGGAACCTGGCACATTATCAGTTGATCCTGCCTGGTCCCCACACACTCAACCTCTCCTTTAACCCCTGAGTCAGGACTGGTGGCATTGTGACACAACCAACCGATTGTAGAATAGACTTTATGGTCACTGTGCGAAAGTCCATGGCACCTCAGAGCACATCATAGGCAACTTATCATAGGAGACATACAGGACAAAATTATAGCAACTCTACCCTTGGACCATAGTCGTAGAAATTAAGGTTAATAATAAACCACACACAATATAGGTTCTATAGGAATTCTCCGCCTAGATTACCCTGAAGAACAAACCCTTAAGAAACACCCAAAACCTATCGTAGAATCCTTCACCCTCTTTATCTCTTGCCCCTATCCCTAAATAAACCTCTTCTGGAATCAATTCTCTGACCAGAGTTGTGCTTCATAGCCGGTGACTCAAACCTTCCACTTCACGAGGAATCCTTCCTCACAGTCACCATGAACACAGAAAGTATCCATCACTGGTTCTCTCATGGTGGACCCACTTCTTGTACAGATCTTTAAGGTCTGGCTCTTTAATCCTCTGCCAGTAGACCTGCTTGTTACTTTCATACTGTCTCTTTAACCTTCTTGTAATCCACAGTCTCCTGAGCTAACATGGCTACATGAGCTGATCATGCCACTGATAAGCACCTGCTAGGCGTTCAAACATGGTCAGGTACTGCTTAATGTCACCACTCACCTCCAGCTTGGGAACTGCCTTCCTGCCCACTAGCTCAGAGGTAGCACTGGGCCAAGGCCAATTCCCTCTTCCTCTTGTGGGGGAGTAAACGAGTGAAGCTCCCTGCCTTCCCTCTTGCTGGAGCCACATTAAGTCATGCCGTGTTATTTCCGTGTCCCATTTTTCTCTCAGGTTACGCAGGAAGTGAAGATACTCCTGCAAAGTGTTGGTAGTGAAGACCATGTTGGTTCCAGGAGCCCCACCTACAGCCCCCTCTGCTGGCATCCATTTTCTTACTTCCGGCCTGAGATTTTGGTTCAGTTCTCCAACAAACCTTCAATACGCAGCATCTCATTCCGCTTGTGACACCAAATGAAGGGTTTCGGGTGGTGGTTGAACCTTTAAAACAGGATGGCGCCAGCAGGGCTGAAGAGTTGTTTTGGCAGTGACAAAGGAGCAGCTGACACAGACAGAGCTTGTAGCGTAGCTTGTAGCTTCCACCTACTCACACTAGAGTTGTTTGCCTCTGTCTTATATCCCCTCAGCCTGTTCCACCATCCAGGGCCCATGAACCACCTATCATTTCCCAAAACTCATATTTAAACAAATATCTACAACTAAACTTCACAAGTATGACTGACAATAGAATAACAATGTATCAAATTAAGGAAAGTAAACACACACAAAATACACTAAAGTAAAGTAAAGGCTTCCCCAGCACATGCCCCCCCCACCCTCTGTGAACACTTGGTTCAGCCCAACAAGGTAGTAAGCCCTGCTTTCAGGAAGTAAACCTCAGAGAGAGACAGGGTGGTTAGTTAACATAACCAGGAAATAATCACAACATTTTCTTAACAATTACTTAGTCTTCGAAATGAAAGCCCCACTTTAGAAAACCACCCTATTGGTTTCCAGTCCAATTTTCTTTTGAAATGAGTGTTTTTGTATATGTATTTATTCAAATGAACTGGTGTCGACTACGAAACAAAACTCTGATTCTCAAATATATATTTTTCAATCTTTATGTAGAATGTGAAATTATTTTTCTCTCACACATTTGATAATTATTGATTATAAAGTTGTAGTGTTTTCACATTGTGACGACCACCTAGTGTCCCTCGATCTGGTCACTAGGTGTCCTTGTTTGTTTTCCTTTCTCCTCCGTGTGCAGGTTGACTTCCGGGTGGTTGGCGCCTGGGCCTTTAAATATAAGCCCTTTTTTTTTTTTTTGCTAACTTTTTTGCCCAGTCAAAAGCCCCACCTTTAGGTCACGACCCACCAGTTGAGATTCACTGGAAAATATAGGATGTCTGAAAAATCACCAATACTGTTAATGTAGCACAAACAGACTCCATGGCTTCGGCAAAGCTCCACAAATCATGGAAAAGGAAAAATACGGATGCAGTTTTGGACGTGAAGACACTTTAAACACTCCCTCTCAGTGAGCAAAGCTGTCACATGCTTCCTTTTTATTTCCCTAATGCATTGTACAGGCACTGTTACAGAAATGTGCAATATCTTTGTCATTGCTCTGTGCCTCGTACAGCACGAAAGCAGAACTCACATCCACAGATGCCACTCTATGTCCACTGTGAAACATACTAAATATATATTGTGAAATATATAATATATACAAACACGCATGACAATATAGTCATTTTTTTGTCTCTAATGATCCACATGACATTCTCTTTGTTCAAAGGTACAGTGTGAAAGATTTGGTGACCTCTAGAGGTGAAGTGGTATGTTGTATCCATCCCCTCACTCTCAAAAGTAAAAAATATGTTTAGTATGTCCACTCTGGGCTTGTTATGTAATATTTTTAGAAGTGACACAAGTGACCGAAATCTTGCCCAGTGTGAAAGATATGTTGACATCTAGAGGTGAAGTTGCATGTTGTATCCATCACCTCACCCTCATCCTTCTGAGCATGCAGGAGAACCTATGGGAGACTTCAGTTGTTATTGAAACTCAAAAGATGCTTAATACATCCACTTTTACTGATGAACAAATATGGCAGCCTCCATAGAGAGGACCCGCTCCACAAGTAAATTTACAATAATGGACTCAATTTAGGCAATGGAAAAAAGAAAGCATTTAGGTGATTATAAATTCATGGTAATGTTCGTATACAATTGTTTCGTAATATTTTTAGAAGTGACAAAAATGACTGACGTCTTACACACTGCACCTTTAAAAGCAATCAAAAATAATCTGAGGATGAATGTAGACAACATTCATGATTTAGAATTAGAGTTGATGTGAATGAGCAGGATTACAGTCGATCTTAAAGATACAGTATAGAATAGAATATAGATAGAATAGAATAGAATGCCTTTATTGTCATTATACACAATGTACAACGAGATTGAAGGACAACTCTGGTGGTGCTAAGGGGGAAAACAACAGGGGTACCCTAAATATAAAGTCTATAAAAATAAACTTAAATAAAATTAAAAATAATAAAATAAAATGGGATCTGTGGATACATCTAACATATTTACAGCAGGAGCATGTGGTACAATGTGCATACAGTACAATACACACCGTACACAGTGCAGCAGAGTGGCTCTAATATAAATATATTGCACGGAAAGTGTGGCTGAACACACAGCTACTGTGTGTTCAGCTCTCTTATTGCACTCGGATTCCGGTCATTTTTGTCACTTCTAAAAAATATTACCAAACAATCACATATAAATCTCAACACGTGAAGTACATAACTCTAATACCGGTACTGAGTTTACTGATCAGATACTACAATCCGTTCATCTGTCGGTGGCACCTCCACTGATCCATTACGCACAGACGTGGAACTTTGATACATAGAAGGAATTCACTGGGATAAACAGTAGTAGTTAAAATAGAGGATGATGTGATGATGTGGGGAGCGGAGATGCTGAGTCAACCCATGGGGGTGCGCTGTGTGTGTGTGTGTGTGTGTGTGTGTGTGTGTGTGTGAGCCCAGGGACAGATGGAGCAACTCATACGGTATTTAATCGCCACTCTGAGATCATGTTGGTGTTATTTCATAATCATTCCATTGTTGTGAATCAACCTTTATCAGCCTCGCACGTGTCGTGTATAAATAGGGACAATTTGGTTGTTGTTGGCTTAGAATATTTCAATTACCTTTGGGGATCAGTAATGACATGTAAAAATGTTTACTATAAAGAGTAACCTCGGGGCACCACCCTGTTATCAGGGACCAATAATCAAATTGACCATTAAAACTACAGTCTCAAAATAGTTCAGAAGGGTGAAATTCGAGCTCTGACTGTGGAAGTTCCAGCTGTTGTTATAAATATAATCACAATAAACACAGACTACGACGTGTTAAAATTATAACAGGGTTTATTAACAAAGCAACAGTTATCTTACAACAACATCACTTAATCATCAACACTGTCATAATCCAACTATACGAACAGACATACATTACAAAACAACACAAGTCAACACATAAAACATGGAGTGTGTGTGTGTGTGTGTGTGTGTGTGTGTGTGTGTGTGTGTGTGTGTGTGTGAGAAAGGGTGAGGGTAGAGAGAGAGAAGAGAGAGAGAGAGATTTGGGTGGAGTCACGTGGGTGACGTAGCCATGGAAACCAAAATGTCGCGCGTATGCAAAGCTTTGTACATGAGGCCCCACGTCACCAAATACAAGACATTGGGGCTCACCTGAAATCTTCTCCAGCCTTGACTCCTGGAACCTGCCTTCTTGCTGTGACTATTTTTGGACTACGCCACCATGGCTCCTTCCCTGGCTGCTCCCGAGAAATTCGCGGGAGAATGGCGGGAGAATGTGAACTGTGTCGACCTTTTCTCATCCAATGTGAGCTCCATTTTGAGGTGAAACCTGCAGATGTTGTCACGCCTCACTCCAAAGGAGCGTTGATCACCTCTCACTTGAACGAGCGAGCCGCCGCCTGGGCCAGTGGGCCCATGATTCCCCCGTGTGTGGATCCCCTGACTTGTTCATATAGAGACACTGGAAATCTTTGACCACAGACCTTGAGAGAGGGGGGTGAATGGAAAACCGGTTTGAACACTCCCTCGGGCCATGATGAGTACTTGGTCATGCCTTTTGGTTTAACTAACGCGCCTGCTGCGTGTCAGAGTTTGCTCAATGACGTCCTCAGGGAATATCTGGACAGATTTGTCTTTGTTTATGTGGACGACATCCTGATCCCCCCCCCCCCCCCCCCCCCCCCCCCCCCCCCCCCCCCCCCCCCCCCCCCCCCCGATGCTGAGACCCACGTGACTCATGTATGCAAGGTATTATCACAACGTTTGAAACACAATCTCTACGTGAAAGTAGAGAAGTGTGAGTTTCACGCCGAGTCAGTATCGTTCCTGGGCTTCGTCACAGCCCCTGGTCTGATACAAATCAACTCGACCGAAGTGAAGGCTGTTACAAAAATGACCTCAATCTTACACACTGCACCTTTAAGGCAAGAACTGTCGATCAAATCAAAAAGACTGGAGTACATTTTAACAATCATGTCAATGTACATTTGTTCCCATGACCCTTAAATGAGCCCATTGATGTATATTTACATGAGGTCGTGCCGTCCTCCCTCTGCCTTGTTTTTACAATAGTAAACTTGGACAAACTAAACATCTTTTGAGTTTTTAATGTCAGCTGACGTTGACCATAGTAGTTTAAGAGCATGTCGTGTAACTGGCCTAAAACTGTCTAGTTACTTTACTTAAAGGTGCAGCGTGTACGATTTCAGCAATATTCGACACATCTAAAAATATTACAAAACAAAGACATACTGACGTCGTCATGAATTTATAATAACCTCAATGTTTGAGCTTTTTACTCAAGTAAAAGTGTAAAAGTACTGGTTTCAAAACTACTTGAAATGTAAAAGTATTCCATCAAGGACAAAGCTTATGCCGCGTCCCAGGGGCCTATAGTGCGCTACCCCACCTCCCCGAAAAAGATGTTTTTTCTAAAGGCCATAATGACTATAATGTTATATTAAAATGTTATTTTGAAAAATGTGGGATGCGCGAGGTTACCTGTTTCAGCTGCGTTTATGCCCATTGAAAATGATCGCATTTTAGTACAATGCAAATACATTAAAGAACCATATATGTGTACTACTGAGCATTAACATGCGTTTCATGGAGCGGAGGACATGATAATTAGTTGCTTAGTATTTGTGCTTCGTTACTCGACAACTCTGCTTCCTCCTGCCTCCTTCTGGATCCTTCTGAGTTGGTTTCCTCCTCCTTTCTGTTCCTCTCCTCCTCTGCTGTAACACATGCCATCTACTTCTCTCCTGTAACACATCAATATACCATTGTGCAGTGGCGGCCATTTTCTGACGCAAATGATCTTCCCCCAAATGAGGATGCGAGGCCTCTCTGCCTCCCCGCGCAATCCTTTTATTGATCGCTCGCTCTCATAAAAGCAGAAAGTGGCGCGAGCTGAGAAATAATGAAAGTGAGAGGGAGAGACAGATGGAGAGATGAAGAGAAGAGGGAGGCGATCGGTCCTGACACAGAGTTATTCTTTTCAAAGCAGAGGTGAAATTGTACATGATTTTCCTTTATTATGATTTCTTTTTTATTCATTAAAAACCACTTATTTCATCCAGTGCCGACCTACACTCAAAGGGGACCTATTGTGGTTTCCCTCTCTTTTGGAGTTAAACACACTGTTATGGTGCAGAAGTATCACTACTAAGATGGTTGAAACTGTGTACATTTGGGTAAATTACTCAAACATGCGTTTAGGTCCTAAATGCATGTTTGGGAAATTGAACAAAAACCGTGGCGGCTTCAGCAGGAGCAGCAAAACCCGCGGTTTGCAACACAAGAAAATGAGTGACATCATTACTGTAGGTGGGTGTGTGTGTCTGCGCCAGAGGATGTCAGTCAAACAGCGGCACTCTCCAACCCAACTATGCGGCTCGAAAGGGCACGTGATCTCCCAATGCATTGTGGGGCGGCAGCGCCATTGTTGCAGTTTGTTTTCATAGCGGAGTTAGACACGGTGCTGCAGAGACAGATCGTACAGGACATAAAGGCAATGGGCCGAACCGAGACAAGCTGGACCCTGTTTCGAAGGCTCGGTATCTCCAAAAAATGAGTCCACAAGCACAGCGACTGGACAACAGACTGAAATGACCTGAGCTGAGCTTGTCCTCTATATCGTCAGTGGAGTTATTATACCGGCAAAACATGTATTCTTTTAGGGCTCATGGACTAACGAACTTTGGGTTGGTGCAAGACCTCTGAATGTTCCATGTCAAAGAGAAGACCGTCGTCATTTCCGAGGTAAACAACACGCTTTGACCTCACTGTCCCACGGTGCTGCTTGTTTGTTTGCTTTTGACTGACATGTTGGTGTCTGCTGGACACATTTGTTTCAGACAAACTATATTTTAAGCCTAGAATCCACTTGAGAACGCCACTCCAACCGTGTCGGATAAACATATTCACTATGTTAATAAGTTTGGAGCGTGCGACTTCGATAAAGACAGAAACACAATCACAGATTCGATTCAGCACCTCCAAAAAGAAAGGATGTAACGGTACGGATGATGGGGAGGGCGTCCTCTTCATGGGGATCACCATATTTTCACAATAGTGAAAGTGGGTGTGCGAAACATCTTTTGAGTTTTATTGACAACTGACCATAGGTTCTCCAACATGCTCAGAAGGGTGAGGGTGGGGTGATGGATACAACTTGCAACTTCACCCCCAGATGTCACCAAATCCTACACCCTGCACTTTTAAAGGCATAAAGTTTATTTCTTTATAAATTGGTTTTCAACGATGTGATAAGTTGAAGTTGTCTGGCGGGAATCTCAGGTGTTTCTATGATTCTAGTGTTTGTGGTGAGGTCATGTGGCAAAAGTTATCTTTCATTGTTATGATAAATAATTCATATTTTAATTTAAAAAAATGTAAGTAACTGCTTCAACAACACACATATACATTAAAGTATGTCGGCCTGCTGTATACGATATGAACTGGGGCAAAGCTCTCATCAGCATGATTGACAGTTTACAAAGAGCAATTAGTTCTGCATGAATGGGAGAGAAATTCATATTAAGAAGAGCAGGTTGGCAAATTACACTGAAACTGAAGAAATTGAACCCTTCACTAAGCCATATATGTTTGAAAGGACGAGTTAAAGGAGCAGAGTGCAAGATTTGGTGACCTTTTGAGGTGAAGTTGCATG
>JAFBJT010109707.1:66287-73787 GCA_016785325.1 Chascanopsetta lugubris
CCTCAATTTGGTTCGCGGCTCATCTTTAAGGGGCGATGGTGGTGGGTCCCGAACCCAGACCATTTGAGAACCACTGCTCTTCCAGGACCCGTCCTAAGGTTTTAAAGCCAATGAGATTAGATTTGTGTGCTTTTTCCCCGTCACTAGGATCTCTTATATAACCCACCACTTGACCACACACACACACACACACACACACACACACACACACACACACACACACACACACACACACACACACACACACACACACACACACACACACACACCTTCATCCACTGACCACAGAGCCAGCATTTTTTTCCCACTGGAGGAATTAAGCCAGACATCCTGAAAGAGTGAATAACTCGGTTGAGCTCACCCGGCCGGCCTTGTCGTGCACGGTGTAATCTGATAATATCAATCATAATTGTGTTAGATGTGATCCATCTGACTTTCAGTTTGTCGGGGTCAGGCTAGAAAAGGCAAGGGGCCCCACTTGCCATCAATTATCAGACATGAGAGAGTAGTGGATGGAGCTCTCCTCTATAAATAATATGGTGGGGACCCGGCGCGGCCGATCGATGCCGTACAGTCCCACTGTCATGGCTTTAATGGCAGCTGGCTTTCTGGGCTGCGCGGATCAATAGCGTGTCTCCTCGGGGCTCAGTCTGGGTCCGGGTCACGCCTGGTGACGGGGACGTAAATGACACCTCTGTTGTGATTGGAAAAATGCAATCCTTTTGGGTTATGTAGTCCCACCGCTGGGTGCTTGGCCTTTTTCCAGGGGAACACCTGTTGAGATGAGCCGGATCTTCCTCCCTTTGGTAATCCGATGATACTTTTCTCTCAAAGGTGCACTGTGTACGATTTTAGTCATTTTTGTCACTTCTTAAAAGATTGCAAAACAATTACATACTGACATTTTCATGAATTTATTATGACATAAATGTAATATGTTTTCTCATCACCCTTAAATGAGCTCATGTACATTTACATGGGGGGGGGTCCTCACCACGGGGGTTGCCATGTTTTTACAGTAGTCATAATTGGATGTAAAAAACATCATGTGAGCTTTATTGACAACTGAAGTCTACCATAGGTTCTCCTGCATGATCAGGAGAGTCTGGGTGAGGTGATGGATACAACATGCAACTTCACCTCTAGAGGTCACCAAATCTTACACACTGCACCTTTAAGGCCTATTTTGCCTTGTGCATATCTTCAAAAAAACAACAGCTCTCCAGAGTTTTATTTCCCATGTTCCCAGGATGTATAAACAAGGAAAGTGAGCCCTTTAAATTCCAAACAGCGTTGGACTGAAGTGACGTCTAATTGAAAAACATGAAGAGGCACAGCTGCTGAGTCTGAATGTCAATGGAAACAGGAATGACAGGCAGCGCAGCGGGCGACCGGGCCGAGGCTGCTCGGCCCCGAGACTTACGAGACACATAAACAAACACACACACACACACACACACACACACACACACTCACACACACATAGTGTTTACATAGAGACANNGTGTGAGATGTGTCAGTGGCAGCTGAGTGGGAGAGAGAGAGAGAGAGAGAGAGAGAGAGAGAGAGAGAGAGAGAGAGAGAGCTTAAAAAATGTGACCCATGTAAAAACCAAGATGTTTATCATAAGGACATAATGCACAAGAGGCACTGAGGCAATTAATACATTTCCGCCACACACACACATACTCACACACACACACACACGAATAATCAAGAGTGTAGAAATGACTTGTTTTACTCTTTGATTGATTTAAAGGCACAGTATGTGTGGCTTAATGACGACGTGTGGTAAAGTTCTTAACATATACGTTAGCCTATGAGAGCCCTCGGTTATCATTAAAACTCAAAAAAGTGTATTTTGTCAATTATGGCTGCCTTCTGTGTGAGGACCAGCTCCTGATATAAACTTACTGGGCACAATGAAAACAACATATGTATACATGTAGGTATAGTATGGAAGCACCGTTGCCGCAGATAGAAACAGAAATAATTTCACCGAAATCTTCCACACTGGACCTTTAATCTGTCTTTGATCTTTTGTACATTTGTGAAAGACTGGACCTCTGCTTAAGCACTCAGGATGGGGGAGGAGCCGAGGCATGTCCCACTTTGATGTTAACACAATCCCTGTCTATAAAAGTGCACCGGACAACCTTTGTTCTGCACGCACAACTTTAACTTTATTAAAAGCTCTGTTTCACCGGCAATACGTTTATACAGATTCCGGGGCGGCTTCATTATACAGGTGTGACACTGTAAAAGGCAGAGAGCGGAGACATGGCGCAGTTAAAGTTCAGCCTCCGCCGTGACCGCGTACCATGTTGTGTAGCCGCCGCTTGTTTCCAAGATGTCCTCCGCTGATTGTTTTCTCAGTGGTACAATACTTCGAAACAAAGTACAAGCTGGACATTGTTCGCAGTCGGCGGCGCAACATCAAAGGCAAACACACAGTAAATGGCTCTCGGGGCTTTGACCGCACAAAACAAGACCAGGGGTACAATTCCCAAAAAGCTAATTTAAGTGGGAACAAGCAGAAAGTCGTGTTGGTGTAAATCAGCATCCACACAGATCTAATGGAGTGTGGGACGGTGGCGAGCGTGAGCGTGTTTGCCCACTTGGGGCGCCGCTCTCTCTCTCTCTCTCTCTCTCTCTGTGGAACTAATGGGGCTTCCTCTTGGGCTGCTTTTCCCCTCAGATGGGCACAGCTGGGGGACATCTAGGCTCCCACTCCACCCACCCCTCCCTCCCTCTCCACACCAGCCTGCTGCACTTCAGAGGGGGGGAGGGGGAGTGTGGGAGTTCCAGACATGGGTGGACCACCGTGGTGAGGACTGTCAGGCTTTCACCTTTCTACATAGCCGCCCCCCCCCGCCCCCACAGAGGCCAAGAGACAGGCCTGCTTAAATAACACGAGCGTCTAACGAGGGCAATGAAGTTGGCCTGTATGTGCCGGACCAGAGGGTGGTCGGCCTTTTGATTATGCCTCCGTGGGGCAGCTTCTCCCTCTGTGGGCCCTCTGCACCTCTCTGACATTTAACATGGCCTGTGAGACGAGGCCCAGGGACCGAGAACCTGCGCCATAAAAACATAACAGCGGCGCTGCGGAGCAGACACACACACGCGGGGTGCGTTTGATGTTTTCACCCCGCATTCTTTGTCAACAACAGGGGAAAAAAACATCCATCTCATCGATTGGAAGGAGACAGAGAAGCAGAAAACAAAGTGAGCCAAAACCAAAATGACCTGGATTTGAGCTCGGATCAAAGCTCGGAATATTGTCACACCTTCCGAAACCTTCGTAACACGGATCTTTTGTATTATGGACAATCGTATTCACAGTGATTCTCAACTGGTGGGTCGCGACCCAAAAATACGCCATGGACCCGTTTTCAGTGGGTCGCGGACCTTTGGGAAAAAAAAAGGAAACAAATCCTGTTGTTTTATTTTGAAAGGGATTTTTCATTCATTGGAGATCTGTCTATTCACACTCCTTCCTTAACAGTGTCGATGATGCCCTGTAATGCTAATTGACACTTCACATAAATTTGTTTACGTATTATAATAGGGCAATGACGCTGGCCTGAGGGTGGTCGGCCTTTTGATTATGCCTCCGTGGAGCAGCTCCCTCTCTGACATTTCACATGGCCTGCGAGACGAGGCCCAGGGACCGAGGAACCTGCGCCATAAAAACATAACAGCAGCGCTGCGGAGCAGACACACACGCACGCACGCAGGGTGCGTTTGATGTTTTCACCCCGCATTCTTTGTCAACAACGGAGAAAAAAAACATCCATCTCATTTAACTTTACCAGCCTCTAAAAAATGAGCGGGCCTGTTATTTAGTCGGACAGAACCGAGGAAGAGCCCTGAGCGAATGATACTTTAATGAAATGGAAAGATACAGACGGCAGCCTGACGCTGTTTAAAAACAATCCCGCCACCAAAGTTCACCAAATTTCATCATCTTCGGGTAACAATAACAGCCGGCGCGGAGGCCACGCCCACTTTGTGTGTGACGGATGGTGCGTGTGTGAGCAGGTTATAAAAAAAAAAAAAATAAATAAAAGAAGTGTACTTCCACACTGTGGAACTTGTAAAACACAGCCAGGGCTACACCCTCTGCAGCCACACAGCAGGATCCAATTAGGACTCTTATCTACTAATTATGTCCCTTACACATCTGCATTCCAGAATTTAAAAAAAGGCCTGCTGTCCTCTCTCTCTCTCTCTCTCTCTCTCTGCACAACAAGCCCTTGAATTAATGAGATTGCTTTGTAATTGAACCTCTTCATGGGTCCCTTGGCTGGGGGGTGGGGGGGGGGGTTAAATTTGTATTAACAGAGCATCAATCATGGCCGATCAAATGATAAACAGTGTTGATGATCACAGGCGCAAAGCACTCGCACCTTCATGTAAATGTGGCGTCCAACTCAGGAGGAGCAGGAAGACAGAGAAGAAGAAGAAGACGGTGGGAGTTAGAGAGGAGACATGTCCCAGGCTCGGCCACTGTGGGGCGCTGTGCTCCAGAACACAAGCTTGTCATTAGCTGGCAGAGACACTGAGGAAACATTAAGTATGCACATGTTTGTGTGTTTGAATGTGCTCACATCCAAACAGGGACGTGCAGAGAGGAACAAAGATGGCGGCTGTACAATGGAAATATTTAGATACACATCTAAAGTGAATAAAATACACTGGTGGTGTGGTTAAAGGTGCAGTGTGTGAGATTTCTGTCCGTTTTGTCACTTCTAAAAATATTACAAACCAATTACATACTGACATTTTCATGCATTCATAATCACATAAATGTTTTATTTTTCCCCATTACCCTTAAATGGGCCCACAAATGTATACTTACAGGAGCTGGTCTTCTCTATGGCCGCCATGTTTTTACAGTAGCCTAGAGGGGAAGTACTAAACATTTTGAGTTTTAATAACAACTTAAGTCTACCATAGGTTCTCCTACATGCTCAGAAGGGTGAGGGTGAGGGGATGGATACAACATTCAACTTCACCCCCAGAGGTCACCAAATCAGACACACTACTGCTTTAAGCTCTTTCTGAGTAGATGTAATTTGTGGTGCCATACAAAAAATTAACAAATAAACAACAAACTGATCACATGTCAAACAACTGCTGGCTTGTTTTAAGGGAAATAATCCAATTGGGGTTCTGCTTTATTTCATATGTGATTATATATCAAGGCCCAATGATCACATTAAAAGATTAATCCATATTAATTCGGGATGAATCCGGAGCCCTAACAAGGTTTTGCATTTCCCACGTGAATGAATGAATGAATGTCTGTGGCCCTGCCGTAGCATGAATTTCATCACCAGCTCAACTAAAGTCACAAGCTCCGGTCTGACCAATCAGAGAAGAGTTCATTCCATTCCCATGAACGTTTAATCCACGAATGTAGATTCAATCAAACCGACTACAAAGTGTGACTTGTGTGCAGATGCAGGTCGGCCATGCACATATTATCATAAAGTACTATAAAACAAGGACCATACCACTAAAGGCTGCATTCCAATATACGTATGTGCATCACCATTTCATTTACAGATACTCACTGCTGACTCAAATTCAAATTTAAAGGTGCAGTGTGTAAGATTTGGTGACATCTAGAGGTGAAATTACATGTTGTATCCATCACCTCACCCTTCTGATCATGCAGGAGAACCTATGGTAGAATTCAGTTGTCATTAAAACTCTGGGTGACAGTAAAAACATGGCACCTCCAGAGATGGGACCTGCTCCTCACGTAAATATACATTAAAGGTGCAGTGTGTAGGATTTCTGTAATTTTTGTCACTTCTAAATACACAGTCACAATTAAATATTGGCATTTTGATTAGTTTATAATCACCTTTTTTCTCCATTACCCTTAATGAGCCCATTGATGTATATTTACATGAGGAGTGGGTCCTCTCTACGGGGGCAGCCATGTTTTTACAGTAGCCCAGAGTGGAAATACTAAACATCTTCAAATGAAGTCTACCATTGGTTCTCCTGCATGTTCAGAAGGGTGAGGGTGAGGTGATGGATACAACATGTAATTTCACCTCTAGATGTCACCAAATCTTACACACTGCAACTTTAATGGGCTCATTTAAGGGTTATGGAAAAACACAAAACAGTTAGGTGATCATAAATTCATGAAAATAGTACGTAATTGTTTTGTAATCATTTTTTAGAAGCGATAAAAATGGCCGAAATCTTAGACACTGCACCTTTAACGACTTATAATACGATTTCCGCCATGACAGACTTTGTGCTTTCCCAGGCTGTTTCAGTTCAGTCATGCAAGTCAAGCGTACTCAGCGCTGAGCAGGTGCTTGAGAGTTAAGAGGGGGAGACGTGCTGACACTGTGGGGGTTAGCACAGGTATGTAGAGTGGGAGTCCTGCTGGTTAGAGCTGCAGCAAACAGCACGACAGGATGGAACATACTCATTCAGTCCAGTCATCAAACAGTGAGGCTGCACGTCCTCAGAACACAGGTCTGTTTGTTAGAGGTCTGGCTACAGGAACCAGGTCAGGGAATTTATTTCCTGTCTTATTTTAGAAGACTTATTTGTGGTTAAACGGTGTAGAAGAGGGGTCACTAACAGGCGGACCAGGGTCCGGGTCCAGACGCCATCCTTTACTGACCCGGACATATATCATTAGATTATGAAGGGCATTTACATTTGATGGGACACTTCTATTTTAACCAGCGCAGCTTTTCTAGCATTTACGACACTGGTCGAATGGATCAGAATCACGCAGACCAGTAACATTCGAGTCCAGCCATCCCACGTGACACTTCTCAGCCAATCAAGTTTCTGCATGAACACAACATTGCAGCTCTGCTAAGTGCTAAGAGGCAAGGAACGGACAGGAGGATCTTAAAAGGAAAAAAGAAAAATAAAGAAAGCGATATAGACAGAGAAGACGAGTGAGTGGGAACAAGGAGAGAAAAGAAGCACACACAAGAAAAGAAAGGTGGATAGTGAACACAGAGCTTCCAACCCAGAGTGGACTGACAGGTTTGTGTTCATTCTTCGACCCATAAATGAGCCCATTTATGTATATTGACATGAGGAGTGGGTTCTCTCTGTGGGGGCCGCCAGGTTTTTACAGTAGGTCAGAGTGGACGTACTGAACATATTTTGAGTTTCAATGACAGCTGAAGTCGACCATAGGTTCTCCTGCATGTTCAGAAGGGTGAGGTGAGCATACAACAAGCCACTTCACCTCTATATGTCATCAAGATACTTTAGTTTTCTATTTTTCTATTATTTGGTTATTCTGTATTTTAAGAAAGACAGTATATTCAAAAATGATGATTTTTAAAAATCTTTTCTAAATGCAGCTCTTATTTTTGGAATGTTTTGAATCGGACTGAATGTATTTGATTTGACAGTCGGGAATTTCTTACATGCCACCAGGTTACATCAACATATATGACAGTTGCACATTATGATGTTCTGGACCTTCACTTTAAAAATGTT
>JAFBJT010109707.1:78787-87222 GCA_016785325.1 Chascanopsetta lugubris
AAGTACAGGGTGACAGTCCGGATTACTCTTTTCAATTGAGGTTGCAATTTTGAATTGGAATGTTTAGAGATAGTGCCAGAGCATCTTCGGCTGGGTACACTGCTCCACACTTTGTCATTTTTCAAATCAAAGTTCTGTCCCACAAGAAGAGAAATTCAAGGCGTGGAGTGGGAATGAATCACATCAGAAAGCCGCATGTTTGTCTTGGGGTTGGGTTTTGATGTGTGTGCCTGTGCTGGCTGCTTTAAAGGATTGCAAGCTGAGGGGAAGAGGAAAGGGCTGCAGTCAACAAAAGGCATTATATAAATATATATATACCATGCCCTGCCAACCACTTAAGATATCTTTGAAGATGAATCAATCACTATATTATAGTGAAGGTCCACAAGGTGCCTGGCTCATGATCGAACACTGCGTCTGCACTTCATAGCCGTCTGCCGGGGCATTGATGCTCTGATTGATCGCCGAATGGAAGTGACTGGAAAGAAGAAAAGGATTACGCTTGTCAAATGCAAGTCGATACGCCAGGCCGGTGGTCAAATGTTTGCAGTAAATCTCAAACAGTGTCTGCAAAGCTAAAAAGGAAAAAAAAAAGGAAAAAAAAAATTCATTTGCTCAGAGGACCATCAGCGCTCAAACTGACAGGCCTGCAAATATGCAGTGGGATGAATAGACCGAGGCTTTAGGAGATTAGCAACGCTTTAAACATCAAAACAAGCCTTTCCATTATCTCCCGAGGAATCTGCCGTCTGAGAGTGAACAGATTTAGCTCCAACCTTCCAGTCCGATCTTTCGTACACTCATGTGCATTATTGTTTCACTGTGGTTTCAAACAGCTCCCGACAGCGCTGGGAGAAATTAAATGCACGAGTCAGAGGCGTCGGATCCCAGCGTTGGCGCGGGGATATTGGAAACAGGTAACAATGATATCTGCACATCAGGCCCTCCCCACCCCCGCCCCCAGCTCAGCAGGGGGGGCGGCTATTGGGCTTAGTGTATTCAATAGCTGGGGAGTGTTATTTACAGAGGATTTTTCTTTTATGGAAAAATCAAGACGTGATTGATTCGGGTTAATGCGACCATACGAGGCTGCGGCGAGCGGCGTCTTCACAGCTCAGGTTAACAGAAAACACTAACTTCCATAAAGTGCTATAGAGATAAATCACTGTTATCTTGACAGCGCTGACAGCAGTTTAAGCAGCAGCAATCATCGGAAGCACCTCGGGAGCCCCCTGCGCTGCATTTTGCAAAATGTCATGGGAGGGGGGGGGGGTGGGGGGTGATGGAAGGGGAGGAGACGGGTGAGAGATTCAAACAGATGAGAGGTAGATGAGGAGGCGGAGAAGGGGGGGGGTCAGCGGCAGAGATGGTCATATCAAGCACCCATCAGCGTGCAGGTGCTCTACATAAACATCCCGGAGCAGTAAGCAAATTTAGTTGACGAATCAAGGTAATAAAGCAGCGGGGATTGCAAGGGGGCGGGACCAATCTCCCCCCAGCCCTGGTGTATTCTCCCCTCGCACAGTGCTCTCTCTCTCTCTCTCTCTCTCTCTCTCTCTCTCTCACTCCCTCGCTCGCTCGCTCGCCCGCTCACCCGATGCGAGATTATGGTGTTTGCTTTTATCTGTCAAAGATCAATATTTCAAACGTCCGATAAAAGAGGGAAATTGAACTGGGAATAGACTGAAGTGCTGTAAAAGTACAAAGCACAATTATCAAAAAGCACTTAAACTGGCTAATAGGATACACATATTAAAAATGCTCAAATGGACGTCTCACCGCCGTAATGAGAGCCACCGCCGCCGCCACCACTGCCTTTTGATCACAACACCGTGCCCTTCTGCATGTAGCCACTTGGTCAATGCACTTTGTGTGGTATATGAACCCCTGGAGGCTCTGGCTGTGTTTTAACACACCGCCATTAGGTGTGATCGGCCACTTTTGGCCTTTATGGGAAGAGCATTACAGATTTAAACTTTGTGTGAGAGAAGTGACTGTGAGACACAAGCACACGTGAGAAATGCTCAGACGCCAATGAGAAAGTGGAATAACTTGCAGTTCACAGAGTGGCCACTTGACGCTGGCTCCAAAAGTGAGTCAATCCCCATAGACTCCCATGTTAAAATGGTCAACTTGAGAGGTGAATTAAACAAGTTCACATTGGTGTGAATTTGTATTCCATCGAGGATTGAAGTTGTGCGTAATTAAGTGTGTAACCATCCACCAGCTCTGGAGGTCACTGCGTAGTCACAACAGCTGTGATTGGTCTGCTGATATTTCCTCCTGCACATACACACCTGGCTCTTCTTCTTGTGTGAGCATGAATTGAGTCACCTCATGTAAAATCTGACCACAGGCCAAAACATAAGAAGCCTGGATTTTGTAAGCTTGCTCACCGGGAACATAATGTGATTTTAAATAAATGCTGACTGCGCATTTGCTGGAATTAAATTCTGTCTAATTCTGAGACAATCAGGGAAAGTACTCTGACTTCATGCAAAACTGCAGTAACTTCACAAATCAAACTAAATATAAACATGGACTTTTGCAACTTTGCACCATGTTGTGAAAAAGCAAGGCATGGATTCAGAGACCAGTCCCTGCTGCAGTGTCTCACATACAGAATATCACTTTAAGAACGTAAGATAATGAGAAGACGACGCAGGTTTTCCATTATACAGATATGGAAAAGCTTTGCTTTCACTGATATCCGGGAATCTTCCAGATAAAGATGTCCTATTCCTCCCCGGCATGATATGATAGGCCGGCCTATTCTTCTCCACCCTATCTAAATGATCCTTCATTAGAAACCTGATCAATACGCCCCCTTGATTAAATGGGATGAGAGACACTCATTTCATTTTCAAGCATTTTTAACCAATCAATGACAAGATTATCTTCCAACGGACGACAAAGATGCAGGGGGAGTCATTTGGGAAGCAGGCCAATAACATCATCTTTCACCATCTTGTTTTTTCTAACACACACACACAAATACTTTCCTCCACAATGATTCACCACATTAATGCATAAGCTGCTGCATGAACACATGCACACGCGATAGACACGTAAACACACCGGCTCCACAGCTGCAGAGTAAATCATGGAACTTGGTAATCACTGGCCTAATATAATTGCAGACAGCGCTTTTAATCGGGAACGGTAAGACATTAAGTAAATTAGTTTTTAAAGATTTAAGATGTTTAAAGATTTCATTTGCAGATACTCTCTGATTCAGTGTAGCAGGGGGAATCGCTCTTGATTGAAACTGATGGATGGCGGAGCTGTGTGAAATGTGTCGACACTGCAAAGCCAGGCTTCATTATGGAGAAGTATTTACCTCACATTCTGTCCGTGTATGGTTTGAACCTTTATTTATCCGCTGAAGTGTTTAACAGAGTGTAGAGTCAGAGCTTTCTTCATGTACTTTCTTTACTTTAGAGAGAACACGATGTCCTCAGAGATTCTCTCAAAAGATACATCCAACTCCAACTAGCGCCCATGTAATCCAATATACTGTGTTGAATCCCTTATATGGACTGTATGGGGAGTTTTAAGGTAGTATGATAACCTTAAAAGCATGTGGCAAGGCTCACGGATGAGGCCAATATGGAAGTGGAAAAACTTGCAGTTCACAGGGCGGCCACTAGAGGCTGTCTCCAAAAGTGAGTCACTCCCCCATAGACTCCCATGTTAAACTTATTTCCATGACAACGATTTCCATTTCAACGCTTCTATCAAGGTTTGAAATTGTGCATGAATAAGGGGCGTGGCCTCTTGAGGGACACCTGGCCCGACCTGGCACGTTCTGTGGATGCTACACCCCAGCTCTACATCATTGCCCTTTTTTGGACAAAGCAGGAAGTAGGAGGAGGTAGGCATCAGTAAGATGGCAGCAAGTGAACATAGAAGTGAATGGCCCACTATGAGCCTCATAAGCACTCTGCAGAAACCTATGGGTGACGTCACAGTCCATCTTTATCAACAATCTATGAAATAGAAATGTATTTACCTAAATCCTACTTTACTTACTTACTTAATAAACTATTCACCATAATGTTCCCAGGCTACCCAGGTATTTAGCTTTTCTCTCAAGCTGCTGCTCGTACCCTTAACTGAGCGCCGTCCACTTGGCCTTATTACCATGAAAAGATACTTGTGGACACAACGGATAGAAATGTTTCTTTTGTTACTCCAGTTCAGGAAGTGAAGTGTTTTTAAGCGCCAGCGCCTCCTCTCAAGGACATGATAAGGAAAAAGGGCCCATGAGAGGATACATTTTTTCCCATTGCTGTTCAGAAATACAACATTTTATGGGATGGACCATTAAAGAGAGGGCGCTTGAGTCACTCGAGGGACTTCAATTAACCCCGGGGGCAGTTTGGTCTGTTGCTGGGTGACTCCACAGGCGCAAGGCTCTCCAGGGTTTGTTGTAGCCAGATGAAGGTGAGCTAACCACACTCAATCGATGGCTGTAAAAGAGGAGGTGGAGGTGGAGGTGGTGTTGTCACCCGCCACGGAATTACTGTTCCTCCTTCCGCTGCCCTTCAGCGTTAATTTTTCCAGGATTCAAATCACATTTTTGATATTTGCTTTATATGATAGAAAAGTGAAGAGACGGATCTTCGGGGAAGAATTACAGGCGGCGCGCCGGCCTCAGGGGGGCCGATCCCGGGCCCAACCTAATTTGGAAAACTAGAAAGGTCTTGCTGTGTTATTATCATTTGTGCTGGTGCATTTGATACCGAGTCGCCTCTGGAGGCTGAGCAAACACACGCCGCCAACGGAGAGAGGCCACTTCTTAAAGAGACATTTCACTTTTGTCGAGTGTTTTCACTTAAAGGGGCAGTGTGTAAGATTTGGTGACCTCTAGGGGTGAAGTTTCGTGTTGTATCCATCACCTCATCCTCAACCTTCTGAACATGCAGGAGAACCTATGTTAGACTTCAGCTGTCATTAAAACTCACTAGTGTAGTGCGTCCACTTTTACTACTGTAAAAACATGGCAGCCCCCGTAGAGAGGACCCCCCTCCTCATGTAATATACATTAATGGGCTCATTTAAGGTTAGGGTTAGGAAAATAATACATTTATGTGATTATAAATGAATAAAAATGTACGTTTAAAAAAAAAATCTTTGTATTATTTTTAGAAGCGACAAAAATGAACAAAATTTTACACACTGCACCTTTAACTTAAGTTCAGGAGAATACAATGTCTGACATGAGGACGCACACACACACACACACTTATGTGTAAATATTTGTTATGACTTCCAGTGTTTCTCTTCCCTTTGGTGAGGTGACAAAGTGACTTGTCTCACATTGTCCCACAGCCACATTAAAAATAATGTAGATTAGTGTAAAATGTTTTCAGTTAATAAGAGTGTGCTTTTAATTCATTACTGAATTACTGAATTAAAATTCCATTTAAGGGGGAGGGGCTAAATTATTTAAAATGTTTGAACATTTACAAAAGTACCATAATAGTTATTTTCCCTGGTAACTCGTTACTAGAATAATGCTGTAAATAATCTTAGTTACAGATTGAAATGAACCCATGAAGTTGTCAAACTCAAATTCAACCAGAAGCATTTCCAAACTTCTCCATTTTACTAGACACCAGGATCATCCACAGCAGAGTTGATGGGGTTTCATAAGAAAACCAGAATGTGGGTGTAGCTAATGAGGCTGATTGTCCAAAAAGGCAGCTGGGAACATCATAACATTCCGTCAACTTTCACTTTAAAGTTGACTGATGCGTCAGACACCCAGAGATTAAGGAGACTTTCACGTTGTCATCTTAATTACAAGGAAAAGGGGGACGGGGGCATCATGTTGAAGTGGGTCGGATCAGTGTGGGAAAATTCAGTCCTCAGTTCAATAAATTCAAACAGCTCCATGTTATGAGACGTGGGATAGTGCAGCCTGCACACACTGTCTCAGCCCCTCTGAGGATAATTCATTAACTTCCCTAATCCTCTCATGTGGTGTTGCAGCAGAAAAAAAAGAAAAGATGAAAAGCTCACTGAATATCAAAAACAACGATTTCTGAGCTCCTCGCTGTGGCCATCCGACTCTTTCACAAGTGTCTCTGGAACAAAAAAAAAAAGAAAAAGAAAGAAGA
The DNA here is from genome assembly GCA_016785325.1 of Chascanopsetta lugubris. NCBI lineage: Eukaryota > Metazoa > Chordata > Actinopteri > Pleuronectiformes > Bothidae > Chascanopsetta > Chascanopsetta lugubris. The sequence goes on from JAFBJT010109707.1 coordinate 84,913, forward strand.
AGCGGTGCTGCATGTTCCAAGCATGCACGTCCTCTGTTAATGAGCTTTGAAATACATTTTGGGCAGCTTATGGCCGCCGCGCACCGCTGTGGGATGAGAACAGCTCAATAAAATATACACAGGAGGTCGAAACGGTAGGGAAATAAAAACCCCTTTTTGACAATGTTAAGCCTCGCAGCTGCTTTGAGGCAACTGAAGGGTTTTTATCAGCTCCTCAGATGTTGGATCATAGGGCGCCGAAAGCTTTCCAAGGGTAAGCAAAGTCAGAGGAGTCAGTACTGTACCAGCACATGCCTACATCCACATGATTAACACACATGCCATGGTGCTTCCCTCAGCTACATATGAAGTCCTGCTGCAGTCATGCCTTCAGTGTGTATGTGAATTAAATAAAGACAAGAATAAAAAAACAACTATTTAGTATAACAATGGATGATTGTTGCACAAGAAAAAAATTGAGAGAATTTTTTAAAAATATACTTATATAGAGTAGCAAATAAAGGGGAAGAATATAGCTGGAATAATAACGGAGTCAACACTTTAAGGGTCATGTTTGGCCTAAATGAACAGACCCAAATATACCTGTAGCTTTTAAACGTGCAGTGTGTAAGATTTCTGTCATCTTTGTCACTTCTCAAAATATAATGAAAATTACATACTGACATTTTCATGAATTTATCATCCCCTAAGTGTTTTATTTATAATCCATTACCCTTAAATGAGCCCATTAATGCATTTTTGCATGAGGAGCAGGTCCTATCCATGGAGGCCACCATGTTTTTACAGTAGCCCAGAGTGGACTTACTAAACATAGGTCTACCATAGGTTCTCCTGCATGCTCATAAGGGTGAGGATGAGGTGATGGACACAACATGCGACACACTGCACCTTTAATTCCAGTAGATACACCATGCATGTAAAACACAGATCCACACCCTTTCCTTTCACTCTAGGATGTTTTGTTTTTGGCCATGTTGTCTTTATGGAAGTTGCCCCCCACTCAGAACAGTGGAGAGTCATGTTGCCGTGGCAACGAGTCGACGCGGTGCTGCTCAGCCTTAATGGACCGACGAGACAGATGATCCTGACAGCGACCCGCGCAAATGCTTTTGATTCTATCGTCCGCCAAGAGGTCGGGCTGCTTTATCAGGGGAATTACCTAAAGTGCCTCTTATTTCATCATTCAGGACGTCAAAGAGGCCACATTCCTTTAAGTTACACACACACACACACACCCAACAATCACTGTATCATACATCACACCGCCGGCTCTGAAAAATCTCTGCTTTGAGCTCAGGCCAGGTGCAGAGTCATTAACCCATGGTGCTGTGAGAGAGCGAGGTCAGCACAGAACACGTTTGTCTGGGAGAGTGTGTGGTCACGTGACCTCTCCTTCATAACACTCAATAATCACATTTCCTCTCATCCAGGGCAGCGGTCAGTGATACAGGTCTGTGTGTCTCAACTATGACCCACCTCATGTCAGACCTCTGCAACAGTTAAGTGAATATGGCTCTTGTCCCCTCAGGTGCAGTTGGCTCTCACGTCCCATAGGACACAACATAGTAAACACGTGACTTCAGAATGCAGCACAGTTACAGACAGCTAAGTCCATGACAAGAAAGATCTTTAGCTGAGACCCTTCACACTTCCACTGTATCCCATCTATTTAGTTTATTAATTAATGTATACATTTAAATCAATAGCAAAATAATAATAATGAAAATGAAAATAAATAAATAGAGGAATGTATAAATAAATAAATGAATAAATAAATACTGTAATCAGCATCACAAGAAATAGAAAGGGCTCCACAACGTAGCCATATAAACAAGCAATGTACAGCCAAACATTGTATTTGGCCTCTGGACAACTTAGCATAAGTTGACGTAGCATAATATGGATCTGTATGCCAGCTAGCATACTTAGCTAACTAACGCAATGCCCGTAAACATAAACAAAGCAAGAGCGGAAATATTAAGGAGTGAGGACTCAGAAGTGCCATAGATGAGTAAACACCATGAATTCTATATATGGACAATTGACAACACATACTTTCCTCAGCCACGCATATCCTTCCTCATCTTGCCCCAGTCCAATATGGCTGCCACCGTGTGTCCAAGGCACCCTACAAGGACCCAATTAGGACCCCACTGGCTGCATGCTAGGCTGCCCAAACTATGCCTGATTAGAAATAAAAAATAAATAAATAAATAATTAAATAAAGCAACCAATAGTAAATAAATGAATGAATAAATATATAAAATATTTAAACTGGTATATATATATATAAATATATGGTATATGGTA
>JAFBJT010109707.1:97249-104749 GCA_016785325.1 Chascanopsetta lugubris
ACACACACACACACACACACACACACACACACACACACACACACACACATGCTGCCTACTGACCCACACAATCAGAGAAGCTGGTGTTATTATGACATGCTTTAAGCGCCTCTGATGGAGCCACTGCACACGCTCATCAGCTCGGTGATTAATCACCATCTTATTGGCAAGCCATGAACCTCCCACTATCTGTGTGTGTGTGTGTGTGTGTGTGTGTGTGTGTGTGTGTGTGTGTGTGTGTGTGTGTCTCACTTCTCCTCTTACTAGGGCAGGGGTCAGGTATCAGGGACAGCAGTGATCAGTAGCTACTCAGTGAACATCATCCCGGCTAATGAATGTTCTGGCACCACCTTTACGCAAGTGTTGCCACCTGAATGTATGTCAGGGCTATGAATAAAACACCTGACCTAGTCATTCAAGATGTAATGTGTATATGAACTTGTCTCCGTACTTGTAGTATAGCTAGATACACTAGGGCTGGGGTGTCACACTCATCTTAGGTCAGGGGCCACATGCGCTCCAGTTTGATCTCAAGTGGGCGGGACAAGTAAAATCCTAACATAATATCATGTAAACAACGACAACTCTAAATGTTTTTCTTTTTTTAAGTGCAGAAAAGTAACAGTGGATTCTGAAAATATGCACCTTTAAAGGTCCAGTGTGTACGATTTCAGCCATTTTAGTCACTATCTATTAAAATGCAACAAAACAATGACAAGATGTTTAGTATGTCCAGTCTGGGCCACTGTAAAAGCATGGTGGCCTCCATAAAGGGGACAAGCTCCTGATGTAAATATATAGTAATGGGCTTATTTAAGTGCAATGGGAAAAAAAAGAATGTTTAGTTGATATGAAAATGCCAGCATGTCATTGTTTTGTTGAATTTTCTCGAACAATATAAGTGACAAAAATGACCAAAATCGTACACAGTGCACCTTTAAATGAGCCTATTAATGTATATTTACATGAGAAGCGGGTCCTCTCTCTGGGGGCCGGGGCCTCTACGGGGTCAGAGTGGACATATTGGTTTTAATGACAACTGATTTCTACCATAGGTTCTCCTGCATGCTTGAAAGGGTGAGGGTGAAGTGATGGATACAACTTCACCACTAGGTGTCACCAAATTTTGCACACTGCACCTTTAATGAACTATCTTTTGACATAACACCACGCACAACTTCCAGTTTGAACAGTTTGCTTGCTACTATTCTCTGTAGTTTTTACACTCGTGTGCCGAATTGGACCCTCTGGTGGGCTGGTCCTCGCCCGCGGGCCAAATGTTTGACAGCCCGATGCTAGGGAAAGAAAAAAAGAAAAAGTCATGACCCCCGTATGGAACAATGCCTGGAACAACCTGTATACTATGTGTCCTGGTGCCTGATCTGAATTCATAATACAGCGGGTTAGTGAGTGGGATCAGGTTAAAGAGTGCTGAGCCATGTTAAACCACTGCGAGGCGGCGGCATGCATCATGTCCGCGCATTAATAACAGGGCAACTATGCTATCATTATGAGCGCCATACGTGCCTGGGCTCCACTTCCTGGCCGCCCTAATAGCTAACTGGTCAAGGGTGATTTATCTGATAAACTGCTTTTGTGTTCGGCGAGCTTCAGAGATGGTTTAGTTTAGCCCGCTCGGCCATAATGTGCTTTATAAATACAAAAACAAATGGTTGCCTGGGGAGGAGGAAAGATGTAGCTTGTATATTTGTGTTGGGTGGGGCCGGTGTAGGTCAAATTGTATCCTCTTGTGCCTTGGGGGTGTGTGTGGGGGGGAAGTGGGTGTGTGTGTGTGTGTGTGTGTGTGTGTGCGTGTGTGCAGCAGGCAGGAAAAGCCTGAGAGTTATAACTCTTCCATCACCTGCCTCCTGCCTGCCCGTGCATTACTCAGGATATAGTGCAAATTGCAGCCGGCATCCATTAGTTCTTTTCAGGGTTAATATTGATGTAGATATCATTCCTATCTGCTGTGTCATTTATTTGAAATACTATGTGTGAGGAGTAGCGGCGGCAGTGAATCAAATCAATTGATAGAGCAGTTAGCCTCGCCGCCCGGGCCGCCTGCGAGCTGCCGAGCCGGCATGAAATATTATGGAGATTGTTCTTTAAAGTGATCTCTTCATCATCATTTGTCTTCAGCCTGGGTGATCCTATCCCCCCCTTCCCCCCGCCCCCGCCCGCCGCCTTCCTCTTGGGCACCAGCTGTCATAACTAAATCAGCCGGATAATGCAGTCTTCCGCTCGCCCCGGCAACACCCGCCCTCCCCTCCTCTCCCCTCCCCTCCCCTCCCCTCCACCGACCAGCTACACCCGCTCCTCTGCCTCCGCCGCGCGCACGTCAAGGAGCATCCAGAGAGTCGCTCATCATCGCCGCTGATGGCCCTCCTCTCTGGGGCCTGCTTGTTTATGTCACTTCCTATGCGCGGGGCTGCTAGTTCATGTCACCCCCGTGTAGCAGGGGGGACGGCGGCGCCTGCTGTTTGACTTCATGTTCGGCTGCTCGTGACAGAACCCCCCCACCCCCCCCACCCCCTCGTCCCCTTCCCCCCGTTCTCCTGCATGTTATGACAGCCGGCTTGTCTCCGTTCTGTAAGTGAATATGACGGAGGCCATTTTTATGGTGCTCTTCACAGACTGTTAGCATGCGGGCTGGATGGCTGTTTTTACTGCCCATAAATGGAGCGGCGTGCATATTTTCTGAGTCATTAGGAGGACAGTCGGGAGACGCACTCAGAAGGAGACGCGCGCCACTTAGGCCAGGGCCGTTTACCATTGTAAAAACCTAATCACCCGGCCTCTCAGGCTGATGTAAACTCTTACTTTGGGGGGGGGGGGGGGGGGGGGGGGGTTTCAGGGGGGGGGGGGGGGGGGGGGGGGCGCATTTCCATGTGTCGCTGAGGGATGAGATGAGAGGGCATCTTCAATGACAGTGCCCGGAGGAGACAGGGCCCACAAGGAAAAAGATACATTATTCAGCGCCGCGGCATCGAGATGCGGGAGCTGACCATGCCATCCTCATACCCTACTGATATTACAGTCCACACACGCCGGGCAACACTCTGGTAACAGCACAAAAAAGTGCCATGCTCACTTCTGCCACTTTGTAAATGAATGCTGAGAGGTTGTCTACCACATGTATACACTTACCCTGAATCTTTAAGAAGGGGCGGAGCTATTTGCTCATGACAGAATGTTGGCATATTATTACGTTAGTGCAGTGACTGGAGCTACTTCACACTGATTCTGTGTCATTAGTGATACCTCCTTCGACAGTTTGCTATTACTACTGTCCACGAAGTCAATGGAGATTGGAAACTTTGTGCTCATCCTACCTGGATTATCTGCATAGTCAATGTTTCTCTGCGTCAATCCAATGTGGAGACTGACCCGCTGTATTTGACCCATTGTGTGGCCCATTCACCATCCAGGGGATCTATTACTTTATCCAAAGATGAGCGCATAGCCCCGCCCCCACTAATTTCAACAGAGTGGTAAATGTATGTACACATATATAATGCTTTGTCAGGTCTTGATGACCCCTTCAAGCACTTTACAGTCCTGTTTGCATTCACTGAGCCACACATTCATACTGTGCCTCTGTGCATCCGACCCTCTGGTCAGAAGACAGTTTCTCAACCCCTCAGTCACAGCTGCCCAATTGCTGGTTCTACTGTTTGTATATTAATATTGAGCACATTGTGTGTTTCAAACTGCACCAATGCCTCCACTGTACTTCCTTTGGCCATTATGCATACACTTGCTGGGCATTCAGCCAATCAGATGAATGGTTTGCAAGACATGTGTTCAACTGATGTACAGACAGACAAGGACTATGGTGGACACACACACACACAAACACACACACACACTTTTGTTTTCCTACGTTAGTGAGGACACTCAATGACATTATGCATTAACTGGCCCCCCTTACCCTATAACCCTACAAATGCCAACTAATTGCCTAACCCAAACCTTCACCCTTAGGCTAACGTAAAACTAATTCTAACACTAACCCTTAAATCAAGAGCTCCCTTGAAACTCATCGAAGATGTTAGGACTGCCCAAGCAAAGGCATAAGTACTAGAACACACACCCATTTGTATTTCTATCTTAGTGAGGACACTCATTGACATAATGCATTCCATAGCCCCTTACCCTAACCCCAACCATCCCAACTAGTTGCCAAACCCTAACCTTTACCCTAACCCTAAAACCAAATCTTAACCCCCAAACAACTCATTAAAGAAGTGAGGACCAACCAAAATGTCCTTGCTCAAAGTTGGTCCCCACAAAGACATAAGTACAAGAACGCACACACACACACACACACACACACACACACACACACACACACACACACATAGACTGTATTATTCCCTGGTCTAACAGCATCCAGTCATACATTCATACCGATTATGTGCTGATAAAATAAAGCGTCTATATTGCCGAGACAATGATGTCAGACCACAGGCTGTTACATTTCTATTTTCTAAACAAGTCAGCGCGGGGCAGCCCTGGCCGAGGCGCTGACATCTGCATGACTCTCCGTCAGAGGAACAATGAGGGCTCTTAGCGGAGAACACAAGTGCTATTTGTCACTGTACACTGATAAAAATTCATACGGGTCCGTTGTATGGCTCTGAAAATGGATGTTAAATCCATTCATCAAAGCCAGATGGATTAAGTGCTCTACGGGTTATGTCCTATTGCTTACACTGGGAGATACAGAGGTTTAAAAGGCCATGCTGTGCAGGCCTGTGTGTGTGTGTGTGTGTGCATACATGCACTTGTGTGTGTCACTTCCCAATGAGTGATGATGACCACTGGCTCACCATATTGATCAGGGGGAGGCAGAGGACGGGTGTGAAATAGATGGCCACACAGCAGCAGCAGCAGCAGCAGCAGCAGCAGGAAGAGAACAGTGTGTGCACAGGCAGCGAGTGCATGGAACAGCTATCATTTAAGGTCAGTTATTATTTTTTATGCATTAACCATAATTAAAAGCAGGGGCTGAAAAACAAGATTCTTCAAAAAACAGACATTAAGTAGGGGAACAGGGGATGAAGCAGGATGCGGAGAATGCCAGCGTTAATAAAAATAATGGTTCCAAATACCACTGAGACCACCCATCCTTAAAATGCCAGCTATGCACTCACGCCACCGTGAGATACCGTCGGCCATGTGTGACGCAGATGTAACCATCGCCGAGGACAGGAAGCAGAAAAAAAGCCAGCTTCCTGCCCGGGCTGAGGAGAGAAAATGATGGTATGGATCACTCCCTGACGACAGTTAAAAGGTCTGGATATGTTTAATAAGAGTAAAATAAGCGGATTGGACGCCCACCAGAATGTGTTGGTTTCGTGACTCGCTCCAACAGCAGCTGGATCCCGCCATCCCTCCCTCCCTCCCTCCCTCCGCCCTGTTTCCCGCCCTCTCATTGGACAGGTAAAGCATGTTTCTTCTCCCCGCAAGTTTCCACACATTCAGCAAAAAAGGGCATTTTATAGTGCAGTTTTTTTTTTGTCTCACCGATTCCAAACAATGTGTGTGTGCTCCGTACTCTTATACACATGGCTCTGGTTTGGCTTGGCACAAAACTCTTTCTCTCTCTCTCTCTCTCTCTCTCTCTCTCTCCCTCTCTCTCTCTCTCTCTCTCTCTCTCCGTCTCTCCCTCACTCACCCTGTCTTCCAGTGGTTATTAATTATACAGATATTGCTCTGGCACGGGGTGAATAGTATATATAAATATATATATATTTATACGAGGGCTGTTTGATAGCTTTGGAGCTTCATCTAAAGTCAGACGTTCTTGAACTTTCATTTAAGCTTTAATATCCCTCTCGCAGGGTCCAAGTGGTGATCTGTTCTGTCTCCGTGGTGCCGGGATGGGACAGGACGGGACTCACATACGAGAGTGGGACGACCTCTCACGGCTCCCGGGGGCCCGATCTGCGCAAACTGCGCTCCACATAATTACACAGTGGGTTGCTGTGCATGCGCCCTGAGCCAGTATAAACAACAACACCGTTTCCTCCTCTACACACCATGAATCAAAGTGAACTTGTGTGACCCGCGCTCGAGTCCACACCCTGACTCCGAACGCCCCCAAAAACCCTCTTAATGACACACCTACCTCCATACCAGCGCACAGCCCCGAGCCAGCTTCCTCTCTCCGCCCCCTTCCCACTGACTTCATTCATGAAAACTCCTCCCTCCCTCCCTTCCTCCTCCTCCTCTCTCTCACTGTGTCACACTCTGCAGCTGTTTCATTTTAGGAAGAGAGGGGGGTGGCGGCGGTGTGTGTGTGTGTGTGTGTGTGTGCGTGTGTGTGTGTGTGTGGGGGGGGGCTCCAGAAGTTTTGCCTCGCAGCCACCAGACGGCTCTCAGAGCCAATTGGAAACCACAGCCGATACTTGTCCGAAGAGTTCTAGCGAAGTTAAATATAGTGTCCACCCCCCTTCAGTTGTTGTAAGAGATTTAATAAATTCCTCCTTCAAAGTTTGCATAATGCTTTTTGGTTTAAAAGACCAAAGTCCCCTCGCTTGTTATATCCCAGGCCTATTTGTTGATCTCTCATTGCTGGAAATATAGTGTCGCAGTAATGGTCTGCTGCAAAGCAGCTGATGTGTTTAATAAACTTTACTGAGCCTCAGTCTGGGAGTTACCTCCCACTTAGTCACAGACACAGAGGGCGGCAGCAGAGAGGGATTCATTAGTGCTGTTCACTCAGCAATTACACTGCTGCACTATGTCACATATTATACATAATCTCATTTTTTGTTTTACTATATTTCTTTTTTCATATAAAAATATATGAAAATATTTCCATTGGAACAAACTGTCCTTCATTATCATCATGTATGTAAACAATGTTAATGAAAAACATTTCACTGCTCTTTCTTCGGCACTAAAATCAGTATAAAATTTGTTATTCGCCCAAGTGTGTTTATTTACTTAGCTCATCTTTTACAAGGACTATTTAAAATTTTCCGACATAAACCCGAGTGGTCTGACTGCTCAAAGATGTGTTGTGCTTTTATGTATCGGTTGCCATGGCAATGTGTGTCATAAACAGGAAAATGTGGCAATCGCCACAAAACATCGGAAAAAACAATTGGTGTTTTCGACCAAAATCACTCGTCGAAATGTATATGTTACTTTTTGTAATGTACTAAAGGTGCAGTGAGTACGATTTGGGTCATTTTTGTCACTTCTAAAAATATTACACAACAGTTACATGCTGACATTTTCATGAATATATATATCACCTAAATCTTTTTTTTTTCCATTACCCTTAAATGATCCCATTAAATGTATATGTACATGAGGAGTGGGCCGCCATGTTTTTACAGTTGTAAAAGTGGACATACTAAACATCTTTTGAGCAACTTCACCTCTAGATATCACCAAATCTTACACACTTCACCTTTCAACAAATACAAATACTCATACAAATAACTTTTATGCAATTAATGGGAAATCAAAAAATATGTATAAATA
>JAFBJT010109707.1:109749-119736 GCA_016785325.1 Chascanopsetta lugubris
TATCATCAACATGCAGTTCACAGGGTGGCCACCAGAGGCTGGCTCCAAAAGTAAAAAAAAGGTCAACTTTAGAGGTGAATGAAACATGTGTAAAGCCTGGTACAATCTACAGTTGCTGGTTTCAATCGTCGCATTTGTTCCCATGACAACTGTACTGGGGTTAATTTATTTCTAACTCCTTTATTTTTATTCTATCGAGTTTGAAATGGTGCATATTTAAGGGCCGTGGAGTGACACCTAGGCCGACCCAGCACGTTCTCTGGATACTGTGACAGCACCATGGATCCATCCCCTGCTCTACCTGTGCTCCGCCTCTTTGCCCAGTGTTGGATGAACCAGGAAGTAGGAGGAGTTAAGCATTGGCAAGATGGCCGAAGAGTGAACCGCCCACAATGAGCCTCTATAAGCAATCAGCAGCAACCTATGGGTGACGTCACTGACACTATGTCCATCTTTACATACAGTCTATGGTTTGAATAGAACTAAAAATATAATAATAAAAAATCGACTGCGTGTGTGTGTGTGTGCGTGTGTGCGTGTGTGTACATGTGTGTGGCCACAAGGCCATGACCTGTGAGCTATATTTCTGTCACAAAGACTTTTTTTGAAAAGAGAGTGTGTCACCACCAGCAGAAACACAATCACTCAGCGATTGAAAACATTTGAAAAATGGTTGCTTTTTAAAAAACACTCTCTCCTCCTCCTCCGAGCGTTTGGCCCCTGAACGCAACCTTTTTTCCAAATGAATGAAAAACTGTGTAAACGACCAGGTGCGCTAACCTATTTCCCCCCGTGGTTACATCACGCCAGCTCATTAATCACATGGGTCCGCGGGTCTTGTTTGCACTGGGCCAGAACGCCTGCTTAGAGCTTGTTGATTTAACCATAACACCCCAGCACATAAAAATGGCTGTAGATCTGAGTTTGAACCTTCCAGGAGACAGCACCATTTTTCATTTAAGGCACATTGGACTGAGCTACTGTCCTTCACTCGATGTGTAGTATGTTTTTAATGTGCATATACAGTGTGAACGCGTGTTGTACCGGAGTAAACACATGAAACCTGTTACACTTATCACATCTGGGAGACTTTCTCTTTCTGTCCCTACAGAGCCAATAAAGCTTATTCAAAACAGATCTAATGAGCATTAGCTCAGCAGGAGTGTCACACCTTTCCAACTGGCTCGTTTGGAGCTTTTTAACCTGCTTAGAGAAAAGTGTGAACGTGGAATCACAAAGATTCACAACTGCAAGGACACTAAGTGGAGCTCCTCCCAAGCATTGGATGAGTCCAATACGGAAGTGGAAAAACTTGCAGTTCACAGGGTGGCCACTCGAGGCTGTCAATCCCCATAGACTCCCATGTTATGATGGTCAACATTAGAGGTGAATCTGGTCTCAATCAGCCACATTTGTTCCCATGACAACTTTTCTGGGAGAGAATTTCTTTCCAACCAACTCATTTTTATTTTATTGAGGTTTGAAATTGTGCATAATTAAGGGGCGGGCCAAGTGACACCTGGGCCCACCTGACACATTCTGTGGATGCTGTGACAGCACCATGGACCCGCCCCAACTCTACCCGTGCTCCGCCTCTTTGTCCATTTTTGGATGAACCATGCAGGAAGTAGGAGTTAGGCATCGGCAAGATGGCCGAAGAATGAACCGCCCACTACGAGCCTCATGAGCACTCTGCACAAACATATGGGTGACGTCACGGACACTACCTCCATCTGTATACAGTCTATACTCATACCACATTCTTAACTCTAAGAGGTAACAATGTCAACAATGCATTTGAAGAGAAATGGTTCTCCATCTTTTACTCTTGGCTTCATCCTACAAACAAACACATGTAACAACCTCACTGGCGCTGGAACCAGCTCAAGAACCATTCAGCATCCTCCTTTGTTAAAGTGGATCACCTCATTGCAGGGTGGTAATAACTTATCTGCTTTTATTCTAAACTACAAAGTTCGAGATAATTCCAGCCATTTTCTGCTCCGACTGCTTTTCGCTTTAATTAAAATTTAAACGAAGCAACACCGCCACCGCCGCCGACGTTGGGGGCAAAATATTTCAGTATGCTTCCCACTTCTGGAAAACACTCCTCACTCTCTCCCAGACTTTCATCCTGTGACTCCCCCCACGTGGCTGCGCCTGTTTACAGTGAAAAACATCTGCATTGAAATTATTCCACTTCCTGGGGCTTGAATAAAATCAGGTCTCCACAAAACAACAACAGGAAGAGGGCCATTTTTACAATAGATGTGTTTAAATATGTGCAAGAATTCAGTGACGCCTGTGTCAGCGGGGACTGGAGCAAAATAGCACGGTTTACACCTTTGCACAATTTACACATGAGCAGACACCAGTAAGAATATCGAGCCTAAAACTTTGTGTGTCTGAGGCCTTTTTTTGTTTTACACATAGAAGCTGAAACGTGTGCTCTACTTTACCATGTCAGGAAAACTATTCTGTTGTGATTCAATTTACATCATCTGCTTTCATCTTAAAGCATTTATTGAATCGTATTCTATATAGATTTTTTTTTAAAGTTTTTGTTTATGTGTAACTGTATATAATTATAATTTGGATTCTATTGTACTTTTTCAGCGTCATGTTTTGACTATTTTTCTTATTTGTCTCCACTCCATGTTTCCATGTGTGTGTGTGTGTGTGTGTGTGTGTGTGTGGACTTGCAGAGGCAGCACTGACTAGTGAATCATTAGCCAGTAACAGCCTCTGTCTCTTTCCTGCTCACATTTACACAAAGTGACAAAAACAATGAGACCTATACTGAATGTAACATCTTCATTGAGCTCAAATTTATCTATCTATCTATCTATCTATCTATCTATCTATCTATCTATCTATCTATCTATCTATCTATCTATCTATCTATCCATCCATCATCTATCTATCATCTATCCATCGATCTATCTATCTCTCTATCTCTCTTGTGTATGTATTGAAAATACTGTATTTGTATGTATAAGTGTGTATATACAGTATATATGTATGTCTGCGTGTATGTACAAATACAAATAATAGTATTGTATATATTATTATTATTATTATTATTATGAGTTGTGGAAGTAGTATAGTGGTGGTAGTTGTCACTCTGTCCTTGTTGTTCCCCTATTCTGTTCTATTCTATTCTATTCTATTCTATCTATCTATCTATCTATCTATCTATCTATCTATTTATCTATCTATCTATCTACCTTCCCCACCCACCAAACATTAAATAAATAATAAATAAACAAGAATATAAAGAAATGAATATCCACCTAAATGTGTGTATTGACTCCATCCTCTCACACTCTCCTTGTTCCCCTCACACCTGAGCTCGTTCGGCTCCACAGACAAAAACCCTGACATCTGAGCAAAGTGGTGTAAACAATGGCCGTCACTCTTCACGCCGTCTGAAACCTGTTTGAGAACGTCTCTGCAGCGTGGCCCTGAAACGTTTACACGGCCCACAGCGCGCGGCAGAATTAATCTCACCCCCTCACAATTAAGACATTGAGGAATTTCCATCGACACGAGACGAGACGAGGCCGGGGCCACCTCGCTCTCGCCCCCCCTCACAGTAGCCTGGAGAGCGCAGTGCGTGTACACAAACCTCCTGTGGTTACTTCAATGTTGTAAACTGTATAACTAAAGCTTAGGCCTCATTCATAAGCTGTTTACCTTGTCGATAAATCACAGCATCCCTCCAGCGACAGCCACTGACAGGAGGCTAAAAGAGAAGAGAGGAGGGGGTGGGGGGTGTGGTGGGGGTCTCTGAATTCTAAAAACCTGCTGCCAAAGTAAACCTGAGCGGATACAAGTCACTTCTAGCCCGGGAACTTTCTCTGTTTGGATTGAATTAGCTGGAACCAGAGAGCTGGATACTTTAAGTCAGGGACCACACATTTATCATTTATCTCCTCAAATAGTGAGGAACAGCTTCTCCCGCAGCATCTGAAATAGCTATTTCTTTGAAAATGATATTTGAAACTAAAGTACTTTTTCAATTTGTAGATTAAAAACAGTTTTTGCAGGTTTTTAACGTATTCACTTTTAATTGTGACTTGCAAGGATGTAACGCATGTTAAAACACTTAATTCTACCAAGATGTTAAAACAGTGCCAAACCACACAAAGCAAGATTTTAATAGTAGAATGTGAATAGTTTTTACTCAAATTTGAAATATAATTTACGACAGTAAAAGTACATAAACAATATTATTCATTGTTCAGAAATGGTTTACTGTTCTGAGTCGTATCATATTTCTAAATATTTACAGTAATACAAAAAAATAATAATAATGATGAATAATGAAAAATAATAATTAAAATCCAGAATCTGCCAAATATTATCAAAGGTGTAATATTAGTGTGGAGAAGTACTGAAAACTACAGTATTTTACATAAAAATCAAGTAGGTAGTAGAAGTTTGAACGAGTATTCATGGAGTAAGTAGAAATGGACGGAATCATCATTGTTACGATTGTTGTCATGAATAAGGTTTTATTCAGTTCTTTCAACTTTCTTGGCAGTATATGTCCATTTATAGTATATCACATATTATATGGGTTTTGTTGAATTAAATCTAAATGAATGATGATCAACGATCTGGCAAAATGATCAGACTGTGATGACTGTATGGAAACTTCCACTGATGATCCTCTCTGTTTCTGTTCGGTTGCCACAACGATTGATTTCAATGGTGCAAACTGTGGGATCCATTCCTCCTGACTGTTTGTAGAGGCTCCTTCATGTGGCTGTTAGAGCGGCAGCATCACAGCAGCCTGACTCAAACGAATACATGTGTTGTTGTTCCTTGTATCTCTCTTTGTGTGTGTTTGTGTCGTAGAGTAAAAAAAAAAGCCTGTGTGTGTGTGTGTGTGTGTGTGTGTGTGTGTTTACAGGCTGGTGAGGATCCCCCCAGACGCTGTAGTCTGCAGGACACCACAGCGCCACATTCCTCACAGTTCCCTGAAAGTGTTCACTCGATCCCGCCTTCAAAAGCATGTGTCATGCCGTGTCGGCAGAACCTGTGTCGCGCATCATACGTGGAGCTGATGGATGACTCACTCCGCCTCCGCTCTCATATCCGATAGCTGAATCTAATCTGCTTTATATCTTTAGGCCACACGTGTTAAGTGACAGTATGCATTATGAATTAGGAACACATAAAACTGTCACTTCACATAAATACACACTCGTGTGCGGTTATTGATGCGCGGGGCCTGGATCATATCTCCGTAGCGCCGCCGCGGCTCGATTACAGCCTCTGAGGAGAAGCACCTGCTGAGGCCGAGGCCCTCGGGGTCGTGACACGGGATTCCTCAGCCACAGGGGGCGCTGAGGGTCAATGTGATTCCGCCGCCGTCACCTCTGCCGACCTCACCTCGGATCATTGGCGCTTGCCCCGCGCCGGGTGAAAGTCAGTCAAGTGCACGACGAGGACGCAGCGAGCAAAAACGAGGAGAACAGCTCGACTAAATGAAATGAATTAGAGAATATGAACATTTCATGTTATTGAATGAATCCTTGAATTGAAGTGTCTTTAAATATGTGTGATTGTTCATTATTGTCCTTAAGTGTATCTGACTGTTCCTCGGCTAAACTAATGAGACCTGTTAAATGAACCACAAAAATGAATAATAATAATTAAGTATGATAACTAAAAATGACAATAAACAAGTTACATTACAAAGGACAGAAGTTCCTCCACAACTGATGATGAAGATGCTGATGAGTGTTGTTGCCATGAATAGGGATCATTGGAATGACATCAAATCAATAAATACATAAACAAATAAATAAATAGATACAAAATAAATAAATGAATTTAGAAAAATATCTGATCTCAATCTGAATGTTTGTGACACCATCATCTAATAATCCATCTGGACTCACTATGGAGTACTTCATGTTTGACTGTTTCAGATCTCATGTTGACTATTGTCACATAATAAAGTTTTTTTTTTTTTCTTAAAGGTCTGACATTTAAAAGTGCACTGTGTAACATTTGGGGAATCACATTTCTAATTTTTTTAGATATGATATTGATATAAAATAATTGTATGATGTATGTATTGTTTAATCCTCATGATACTCTGTTCCATAGGAACCTCTTTCTGGACTGGTGCCCTCCAGACTTGCGACATTAACACCAGACCCCACAATAGCTCTGGTTTCACCTGGTGAGGTCAGACTGTGGCCCACACTCAGTCTGGCCAGCATTACACTCCACTGCTCCATCTGCAAACTAAAACACAAGGACTATACAACAGAACACAGATCCACTGTGATAACTCACCTCACTGTATAAAGGAGCTGATAGGAGTGGGATTAACACGTGTTCAATGTTAAAGATCAATTCAGGAATGAGCATAAAGGGCTTTTTAAATAATACCTTCCTTCATTCTGCTGTGCACAACAATTCCAGTAAGTGTTTCCCTCCGACTGGCTGTTCTTGCAACATATGGGATTACGGGAATTACTAAACAAGCAAAAGTGCTTACAAACACTTTCATTATGCATGATATCACTGAGAAAGTATGTAAGTGGAAACGTCCAGTTTTACATTTTTGGTCATGGCGGCACATGGCCCCCTTTGTCCGCGCGGGATTATCAGGAGCGAGCGCTCACAAAAGGAAATGCCTGTGGAGCTACAGTAACAGAAGGATAAAATCAGCCGTGTGATGATTGGGGTGACACATTTGTTTGGCTGAAATGAAAATAAGCCCATTGATGGTGCATTCAGTGGCAGGCCCCGCCCCCCACCCCCTCCACCCCACATCCTGTCTCTTTATCCTTCATACAAGTGGCAGACAGATAGTGGCTTGGGGGATATTGTAGCAGCCAGTGGCTCAGAGGCACTGTGTGTGTGTATGTGTATGTGTGTGTGTGTGTGTGTGTGTGTGTGTTCGGACATGTCAGCCTGTCACTTTGCATATACTGCTGATATGTATGATGGAGCTGCCTCTACTGCCCACCAGCTAATCAATGTATGTTAATCTACAAAACCTGTGGTCAGTCAAACTACCGCACTGAGACACTGATGTTACATAAATACATTCTTAACAAATTCATAAAACACAGAAATGTCATTTTAGAATAGTCAGAAAAAAACTCTCCAACAATTCCCTTATATCAAAATATTGAATTCTGTTCGACTATCACCTTCGTCTGTCCTGGGAGAGACACCTTGCATGAGACTCTCCATTATAAAGTCAAGTGAACATAATGTAAACACTAATGGCCAGTTCTCTTTCACATATACAGTACATATGGATACAAAAACAAATGCATAAATTACATATTTACATTGAAATACAGGGCTGATGATGTCACACGTTTTTTAGGGGATTGAGACTAACTGTTTCTTATGGGAGTGGGATATACAAAGAAAATAGGACAATTATTTTATTTCAGTACTCACTCAATTGCACACTCTTGAATATAAGGTCATTATATAAGTAATTTGGATTCACCTATTATTTTTGGATCCATAATAATTAGAGGGATAGAAAAAAAGAGCAGAAATGGGTCTGTTTTTACTAGATGAATAAATAGATAAATAATAAATAAATGAAATTGGTTAGGCCAATTTTTTTAAACAACTAACCAAAAAATAGGAAATAAGCTGACAAAATAAATTACCCAATTATCTAGCAATAGACCCCCTGTGTAGAATACAGTCATATAAATAATAAAATAAATATAATTAAAAATAAATGATGTAAATCAAATAAATTAATACAATGTTGAATTAATCAATAAATAAAATACATTTTTAGAATTCATGAAAAATGATTCTATCATCAACATGTCCGACCCATTTATTCATATACATCTATTTCAATAAGTACAACAAGTGAAAATGCGTTGAGTACATGAATTCCAAAGTTAATAGAAGTAAATGAAGTGTAGAGAACATACCAATTCAAATGTGACATCATCGTCTGGCTCTATTCTCTGCAACATGTGAGAATATAAAGAGGTTTCTATGTCTGAGTGATGTGACGTGATGTGGGCGGTTTGGACCTTCTCAGCCTCCATATCTGTGTTTTGTCTCTGAGCCGCGTCGCTGATAAAACATCAGGTCTGATGGTTCGACCACAGCCCACTACGAGTGTTTGATGCTGGGATAGCAGCTGTGACTCACCCCTCTGGTGGTTCAGCCACTGGGCATATGGACACACACACACACACACACACACACACACACACACACACACAAACACAGTGAGAACATCTCTTTCCTTTAACAGTGAGAGCGACTGGATAACTTCAGACTGACGGTGCCCATCAGAGGTGTCTCCCCACCCGTCTGCCCCACCAAAGCCCAGGGCTCAGGCGTGTCTCACTCTCTCACACACACACACACACACACACACACACACACACACACACACACACACACACACACACACACACACGCACACTGAGATCAGTGATCAGCCATGCACATGTTCACACCGCCGCATGTCTCAGTAGCAGCAGATGCAGCTGTTGGACGACGACTACTGAAGAGGAGGATGATAAAGGGGGAGAGAGAGAGAGAGGCCTCAGACCACAGGGTTTGATCTGGTCTGGTGAGGAGATGTCGACCATGATCGTCTGTGTGTTTACTCGTAAATTCTCTGCTTTGATTCTGTTTATCTACTTTACTGACAACATCATAACATGTGATCATCCAGGGTGTACGCGCACACATACACACACACACACACAACCCCTCACACACTTCACACTGTCTTCACGCTGTATCTTGTATCGTATGGGTGTGTTAGTGGCTCCCCTATTCACTGAGCCACCCAATGTGGTTTGTTTATTTGTTTGTTTATTAAATCACTTGAGTTTTCAGGCTGATCAGTACACACCAATGCGCTCATTGAGGGGTGATAGAAAAAGTGATCCATTTAGGTTCTTACACACTGCACCTTTAAGGTCATTTGATCCTTAGGATAAACAGCAGACATAAAAACAGCTTAGACTGTATACTGATGTAACATACAGGTATTCTTCTGATGGCTGATAGTGGAGAAGATGTATTCAGCCTTAAAGGAGTCTGTTTAATGTTAAATAATAGATAAGTAAACCAACAAATAAATAGATGAATAAATAAATAAACTCTCTAACAAACATTAACAAAGTAGTTGCACAGATGCAGAAAAGCCTGTGGTGTGAGTCACTTTTTGGAGGAGTCATATTCAGTGTTTGTGTGTCAGAGCATCTACACACACACACACACACACACACACACACACCTCACCACCCCCTGACATGGTGTTGGTGGTATTAGGTGTTACACAGGGGTCCATTTTTCTCTCAGTTGTCTGAGTGGAACACACCCGCTGCTGCTGTGTGGCCCCCCCCTCCCACCTCCCCCACCTCCCCCCGGCTCCGTGTGTGTGTGACAGTAATTTTACACAGCCGGGGCCCTGGGTCCCGGAGGTGGGCCATTAAAGTTCAGGTGAGGTTAATTACAGAGAATTGTTAAGCCTGCTGCTGTGCCGCCCGGGCGGGTGGGAGGGATCTGACGCCCGCGCCGCTGATTCCGACGTGTCACGGCTCGGCGGGTGTTCACCGTCACATTTACACACACAACACCTACAAACGCCAATCAGTCAGCGACACAGCCTGGAAATTAAACCCCCACAACACCGCCACGGGAAACCGCCGCGGCTTGTTATTTTCACTTGAAGCATAAATTACCACATGCGATTCTCCACATGAATCACTGTAGCTGCAACTACCTTTAAAGGTACAGTGTGTCCGATTTGTTGATATTCAGTGAAGTTTATTGTATCCATCACCTCACCATCACCCTTCTGGGCATGCGGGAGAACTTATGTTAGACTTCATTAAAACTCAAAACTTGCTTAGTATGTCCACTTTTACTACTGTAAAAACATGGCAGCCCTCGTACAGGGGACCCGCTCCTCGTAAATGTATATTAATTGGTTCATTTAAGAGTAATTGG
>JAFBJT010109707.1:119747-130020 GCA_016785325.1 Chascanopsetta lugubris
GATCTCGGTTGTGTGTGTGTGTGTGTGTGTGTGTGTGTGTGTGTGTGTGTGTGTGTGTGTGTGTGTGTGTGTGTGTGTGTGTGTGTGTGCAGAGGTTTTATCATGAAATGCCGGAGAAGAAGAAACATGCATGGACTCAATATGGTAAAGGTTCAGTGACCTTTGACCTTCTGATGGTGGTCACCATAATGCAAACATACAACATAATAAACAATACCATATATGGCATATGTCCACTCGTTTCCATACTAGTTTCCCATGATAGTTATTTATTTGGATTATTAAATTGACCAATAATTGCAAATACTTATAAGTAATAGAGTATTTGTATTTGTTTAAAGGTGCAGTGTGTAAGATTTGTTGACCTCTAGAGGGGAAGTTGCATGTTGTATCCATCAGCTCACCCTCATCCTTCTGATCATGCAGGAGAACCTATGGTCGACTTCAGTTGTCATTAAAACTCAAAAGATGTTTAGTACGTCCACTCTGGGCTACTTAAACAAACAGCAGGTTTTAGGGAAAATGATTTGACATAAGAGAGGGATGCGATCTCTCATCTCCTGAGGCTGAGGAGCCGCAGCACAAACACAGAGATGCAGTCTGGGCTGCTGTTTGAGTAAGGATGAGATTATATTGGATTAAAGGGGATTTTTGCAATGCAAATGAATGCACCTCCGATCAATAAGGCCTGTGCTACTCAATATACAAACTAATTAAGAGGTAATACAATCAAACCCGAATAAAATAGATTGTGCCGCTTCCTCAGAAAGAAATCCAATCAAACCTTTTTATGTGAAAAGATAAAATCTAAAGCGATCTGCCTTTGTAGGAATAATGACCTCGGCTTTGTGTCCATTTAATAAGGAAAACTTGTCTTAAGAGGTTACGCTCAATGCCGTGCATATTCTAATCAATATGAATTACATAGGGTTTTATCTGCGTTATCTGCTCCAGACCCCGCTAAGCTAATTAATGTTTTATCGAGTGTTTTAACTCAATTATTTCGCCAAAGTCAAAGAGGTTCAGTTTTCTATGAGCGTCTCCGGCGGAGGGGAAGTGGGTTTGCAGCTTTTTCAAAGACGACGACAACAACAACAACAACAAGAACGACCGCAGCCAAGACGTTAAAGTTTGTGTGGGTTTCAAAGGAGAAAGATGGTGGTGAATGTTTTTTTGGGAGTATTGTGCCTCCGTGACACATTCTGCCTCGTATCTACAGGCCATCGCTGCTCCGGTTCCCCCCTCCTCTTGTGCTTCATTCCAGCTGATTGCTCATTTTCTAATGCTAATGGTGCGAGGGCCGGGGACTAGGGTTTCTCCCCTGTCAGCTGGCCACTGGGGCTGTGGGACGGATCTAATGGGCTCTGACAGGAGGGAACTGATCTCATTCAAAGGGGATTTGATATGTGGCATGAATGTGGCCAACCTCAATGGACATATTAATGACCGTTATCATTCACAGACTTTGTGCCATTCATAAAGCCCCTTTCTGTTACCCCACCCCCCCACCCCCCACCTCCCCTCTCCACAACGTGCTGCACCCAGATGCCATGACTTATGGATGAGCTGGCCATATATTGTTTTCACCTGCCTTTTAGGGTGACACGTCAACGTGAGTCAGAGCTACATGCGCTCCGGTGGCGGAGGAGGCGGCGGCCGATGGTTGGAGCCGGTTGGTGCAGGGAAGTAAATAATAACATGGTGGGTGTTGTTTACAATTCAATTATGGCCAAAGACAAAGAGGAGACAGGGGTGTGGCGTCACACTGTCAATAACTAGCCTCACCTCGCTGCAATTTATGACCCAGATGTCCCCTCATGCATTCAAAGGTATTATTTGTGCTCCTCCCTTATCATCAATAATATACATTAACGTCTGATTTATGTGGGGATGGATCCACTTCCTGGTTCAAATGGCTCCGCGGCAGACACAGGTTGTTATCGGCGCTACCTCTGATAGGTGGAAATGGAAACACGAGGCCCAGGTGAATACACTCATTTAATTGATAGGGGAAAAACAATCTAAAACATATGTTAAGATAAAATAAAATCATTTCGGCCGGGGTGTCAAACATATGGCCCGCGGGCCAAAACCAGACCGCCAGAGGATCCACACCGGCCCTGGAGATGACTTTGCAAAGTGTAAAAATGACAGAGAGGACCTTAATTGTAATTCTTTAATAAAAGTAACTACTAATTCAAAATGTTGGGTTTACACACACCATCAAATATGTTGTTGTGTATTTGTTATCATGCTATGATATTATTGGCCCCACCCACTTGGGCTGCATGTGGCCCCTGAGTTCAAATGCATTTGCAGCACTTATTTGAAAAAAACTATGGGGCAATGTGGGGTTGAGTATCTTGCCCAAGGACACCTCAGTATGTGGAGTGGAGGCGGCGGGAATCGAACCCCTGACCCTCTGGTCGAAGGATAGCTCCTATTGAATTTCTTCCTCTTCACCTCATATGTCAGGATCTCACGTTTATCCAATAACAAGTACATGCACACGAATACGCACACACACACACACACACACACACACACGCGCGCGCGCGCACACACACACACACAACATCGATTCAAGAAAAATGAGTGAGCCAAAGGAAGGGAAAAAAAGGTTAAGATCAACATGTGGACGCTTTAGAATAAACAAGTCTTAAAAAGGCAGAGTTTGCTTGTGCGCAAAAAACGGAGCAGCCACAATTAAACGTCTGGGGCAGGATGTTCATCAGAGTGTGGTTTTCACAAACATCCCAAACACACCCGGCTGATGTCTATAAACGGGTGACAGGAAAACAAACGCATCATATTTAGATGAATGAGTGAAGAGGAGCAGCTCTTCATCACATGCGGTGCGAAGAGCTCGAGGCCCTGATCTGACCAAGCAGGGAAAACATATTCAGGAACAATTACTAAAGCAAAACAAAAGGAGGTGCAGGGTGTTAGATTTGGTGACCTCTAGTGGTGAAGTTGCATGTTGTATCCATCACCTCACCCTTCTGAACATGCAGGAGAACCTATGTTAGACAGATGTTTAGTATGTCCACTCTGGGCTACTGTAAAAAACATGGCGGCCCCCGTAGAAAGGACCTGCTCCTCATGTAAATATACAGTAATGAGCTCATTTAAGAGTAAGGGGGAAAAAATCATTTAGGTGACAACAAATTCTTGAAGATGTCAGTATGCAATTATTATTAGAAGTGACAAAAATGACCAAAATCTTACACACTACACCTTTAAAGTCTGACCTGAAATCTAAAGTGAATCCTACCACATAAACGGCTGCTATTACAAATTCATCATTAACCTCTGATTACAGGGTTACTATGAATAATTATGTGCATATTAGGAGTGTTTTACATCTCCCTCACTTTAACTCACAGCAGCAGCAGCAGCAGCAGCAGAAGCAGCAGCAGCAGCCTGCGAGGTGCTGGGAAGTGTTTCTTGACAGCTGCACGGGAAGTTACATCCCTCACACACAAGGAGGTGTCACCAGCAGTATTCGAACATTTCCAATGATAATCTGTAGAATCCTGCCATGTGTCACCTTCAAAATAAAGTTCCCCGCTGCCTCTTAATAACAATCTGTTTGCTGCCACATGATGCCAAAAAAAGAAGAAAAAAAAGATGGTGAGCCCTGTTTGCTCCCTCGTTTCTTTCTTCTAAACTTCTTCAAATTGCACACGAGGCAAATGAATGAGACTGGGAAATGAGAGAGGAAAGAACAAAGAGTCAAATTTAGAGACATATCTATCTTTGTTTGTGGGCTGTAGTTTGGACACTCCTGATTTATAATTTTCCTCTTCTATACTGAAAGAAAAAAAATTTGAGCTACTTTGTTATTTTCACATTATAATATATATGTACACCTAAATGTATTTACCATATGGGTACATGGGCTTTATATATATACACACACATTGGATATAAAGCCCATGTCCAACAATTCCTCTGTGAGGATGAATATAGAGTTATATTATATTCTATTTTATTCTAATCAAGTAATTAGTAAGAGTTCATGTTCATTTGTCATGTTTATATTATGATAATTCCACTTAAAACATGTATTCATGAGGATGTTATTTGTGACTGGCGGAAAATGCAGGACAATTGAAGTATGTTTGGTGTATGGACCCTTTAATCTGCGAAATCAAATGAATCAAACGTATCAAACAAGCAGCTGCAGCAGCAGCAGCAGCAGCAGCAGCACTGTAAGCAAAGTGCCTGTTCATCACCCTGAGACTGAGACAGCAGCAGGAGGAGGTTTGCGCCCGGCTTCCTCCACAGCCCCAGTAAACTCCTCCACACATTACCACCATTGTGAGAGCTGCTATGCTTTTCACAGTCCAAAGATCAAACCCAGCAGCAGCAGCAGCAGCAGCAGCAGCAGCAGCAGCAGCAGCAGCAGCAGCAGCAGCAGCAGCAGCCGCCATGTTTCCAGGGAACAAACGTCTGAGCAGCTGGGGCTGGTGTGAACACAGATATAATGCTGACAGGAAGCCGAGGCAGTCACTTGTACAGCCAATTATGGGCAGAGCGGCGGGGGCAGGTTTACAAACAGCGCTTCTCTTGTGTTGCGCTGCTCGGAGGTATATGATTAACTTCCTCGCCAACAGCAGCGAGCAGCCCCGCGGTCTGCCGTCACCGTAGGTGGCAGGAGCTGCTGAGTCGTGGCCTCGGCCCCCGAAAAAACCAAAAGTGCACGGGGCCGCAACCGAAAGGGCTCATTTTGTTGTTTTCATCACTGACTGTACACTTCCACATTCTTCCACGTTTAATGGCTCTTCTTTAGGATGTGGTTAAATGTTCACTGGCCTCTGCTGAAGCCACACCGGGGGGGAGACATGAGGGACCCAGATTGTGACCGGGGGCCAAACAAAGTGTTGTATCAAGACCTGTTGCTATCATTCCATGAAATGATTGAAAACATCTTATGGGCTATTTATTTATGCATGATCTAAATCATCTTTATTTATTTTATTTATTATTATTTCTTTCTTTATGAATTAGTAACAATTACTCCAAACATCATCTATGAAGAAACTCCAATGGATGTGAAAACAACATAACTTTATAATCAGTAATTAGTGGTCAGGAAAATAATTTAACATTCTGCACGAAAAATAAAAAGAATATTGGAAAATTTGAAAGTTTTGTCTTGTAGATATAACCAGTCCATTTGACTGGTAATATGCTCAAATTAGACTGGAAACGAGAAGTGGTTTTCTAAAGCGGGACTTTTATTTTGAAGGCTAAGAAAGCAGAGGGGAATGGAGCTGTGGACGGGTGCTACCTGACACAGCTGGGCTTGAGTGGGCTCCATCCTCGCATATCATCACACGCAGGAAACAGAAGCATTTAAAACTAAAAGCAGATTTTGGCTCATTTTTTCTTGCTTCATGTATAAAACAGCTCATGCTCGACTCCGAGGGCCACACTGAAAAGCCCAGGTCTGCTTTTAGACGACTAATTACAAGGTGAAGGTGCATCGTTTGAAAAATCATCATCATCAAGACTTTTCCACAACAGTGAGAATGAAAAAAAACGATTCCCTGGTGCCCCACAAACAGCGGTTCCTTTAACTACCCGTGCTCCGGCAGCACCTCCTTCAGTGACACTTTAAAAAAAGTTCCCTTTCACCACATCTGCTCTATTTGTGCGGCCTTTTCTCCACCTGACTTGCTCAAGAGATTTGCTTTATCTTTAAAGGTCATTTCATTCAGCCCGGCCCCAACAAACACAAGTGAATATAACTGTCCCCCGATCTTTCCCCTCGGCAGAATTCATGCTCGAGTCGCCCCGGATAAAAGACGGACCCTCCCAGTGAGAAGAAGGAGCTCACAATCTGGGCGGCTCTATAGAAAAGGCTCCTCTGTATCATACAGTCCCCCCTTTTTACAACTTTACATTTCCATTTAATGACACCCTACATATTAACCCTGGTCAGCATCTAATTACACAGAATAAATGAATTATCGGTGCCAGGCCTGCAAAATGTTTTTCGTGTGATTCAGGGATAAAGGGAGGAGGAGGGAGGAGGAGGGAGGGGGGCGGGGTGAGTGGCAGGGGGGCAGCCTTCATTAATTCAAACCGTAGGTGATTCCGAACACAGGACCACCGAGATTCCTCGTCATGCAGTGTCACAGACACGACCGGTGCGATGAGCTCCAAACAAGCTGCATGCACGAGCCCATTCATATTTAATTACAGCCTGCTAACGGCGCCCTGGATTACATTACACCCCGGCAAAGAATGGAGGGAGGAGATGAAGAAAAGGACAAGAAAAAGTGAGATGAGATTTAAAATTTGGGATTGATATAATCAAGATTTCTGCTTATTTCAAATAAAAAAAACATGAGATAAAGAGAGTCAGCAAGGGCAGCATCTGTCACTCTTTAATGGCATGTAAATAATACCAGGTGGTGAATATTAAGTATCAAACATGGGACACGGCAGTCACATGACCCACCTCTGTGGGTGTAAAGTCACTGCTGGCGTCCCGGGCGACGAGCAAGGAGCTTGTGTGTGTGTGTGTGTGTGTGTGTGTGTGTGTGTGTGTGTGTGTGTGTGTGTGTGTGTGTGTGTGTGTGTGTGTGTGTGTGTGTGTGTGAGGAGAAGGTTGATTTAGCAGATGACCAGATGAGAGGTGCCTAAATTCAGCCAAGTCATGTCAAGTTACCAGGAGCAGCTTAGAGAGAGAGAGAGAGAGAGAGAGAGAGACTCATGGCTGAGCTGTAGACACACATCAGCCATGTCTGAGCTCAGAGAGCCCAGAGTCCAATACTTCACACCAGCAGCGATCTCACCATCGTACAATAACAAAATCTCATCAAATAAATAAATAAATATACTGTATATCTATAGATACAGACATTGGTGCAACTTCAAGAGAAAATATATGTACAAAAACAAATAAGAATATATTAAAATATTCAATTGGTTGCAATTAAATACTAAACAATACCAACAAATAATAAAGTGAGAAGAATTGTGAATTCAAAACTTTCTTCTTTAAGAATATACATTACCCAGAAAATATTTTCTAAAACATGAAGTAAAAATATTTCAAGAATGTAGACCAGAAGTTGTGATAGTCCAGTTAGTGATAGTCCAAGTAGCTATTATAATTATTGAATTGAAAATGTATTAAAAAAAACAAATTTCATGGAATTGTGCTGTTTTCAGAAAAAAATCACAAACCTCTGAGATTAAAGATAAGACGTTTACTAAAAGTAATGAGTCATCATAATTCAGTAGCATTGTCCTTGTATCATACATTTCTGATGATCCATCAGGATTTTAACAACTGAGGCTGAATGAGAAAAAAATAAACAGCTCATCTGTAGTTGCCACAAAGTCCAACGATGACATGGCACCACATCTGCAGCTATAGAGTGAAAACAGCAGCACTGTGTTGATATGATCTCTCCAAGCTGCCATTTACTCTGATGTTTGCAATCATCCAGGTGGAGCCCATCATCATCCACAGACACAGATACAAATGCACACTCAGGCTCCTCTCTACACTTGTGGGGACAGATTTTCTCCTCATATTTTCATCAAAGCTAAAAAAAAAAAAGTATATGCGGGAGATTACAGAGCAAAGTGAACGTAGATGATATAGGCTGAAGCAAATGAAAAAAAACAAAAAACAGTATTTGCTCACAAACTGAAATCCAGCATAGACTGATGATAACAATTGAACACTATGTGATGGTCCCCGTTTGGTGGCGGCTGATTGGTCGACCTCCTCTGTATGATATTACATGAAACACACAGGTGATGGATATAACTGCTGCATGCTCCTTCATCTGTGCTGTCATCAAGAGTCACAGTCACACCACACACACACACACACACACACACACTGTCCGTCATTGTCTCTTGGCGTGCCGGCGCCTGTCACTCCGCAGGGTTCCTGGAATATGCAGCGGGGCCATCGACAGGCGTCTGTGTCAATGTGTGACAAACCTCAAGGCACTGGGCTGTAATTGGACGGACGGCTCTAATCCTCAGATCAAGACTCATCGACGAGCCGAGCGCAGAGGCGTCCGTCCCAGCACCACCTGATTAGTGGAGCCGGCCTCTTGGCTGTGAGCGCCAGAGCGGCCATTTCACGCAAAGATGGAGGGGTTCGTATTAGGGACGAGGAGCTTTTCCAACTTTATGCTCCATTTTTAAAAACTTTTCTATGCAAATCACTCGTTTACAACAGGAGTGAGGCCCAGGTCGTTTTTCTAACTACTTTATCATCATTCTACCAAGGTTTGAAATTGTGCAAAATTAATGGCCGTGGCCTTTTGAGCGACACCCGGCTGGACCCTCTGTGGAGGCTGCGACAGCACCGTGGATCCACCCCCAGCTCTATCTGAGCTCCGTCTCTTTGCCTGTTTTTGGATGAACCAGGAAGTAGGCGGAGTTAGGCAAGATGGCAGACCACTACGAGCCCCCTGAGCACTCTGCAGAAACCTGTGGGTGACGTCACGGACACCACGTCCACCTTTAGATACATTCTATGGGTGTGACGCCGTGATGAGGATTCAGGCTGTTCGTACGTTGGCAGTTCAAATCCTGTTTTTGAGCAACTTGAGACAGTATTTGTACCTTTTATTTCATCTATTAGATCAAAATACAACACTTTCAAGAGGTTTTGTATATTCCAAATTAAGACTGAGGAAACAGCCTTATCAATCACAGGTGAGCGCTCACTGTCCAAAGCCATAGACGCTGAAGCCCCCCCCTCCCCCCTCCCCCAGGTGCAGGCACATACAGTGAAACATCAGCCACGGAAGATGAACTGTGCCGGACGGGCCTCCTGCCTGTGCACAGTGTGCTGCGTGTAAGGGATCACTCAGACTTACACAGCTCGTATCACCGGGAGCAGACAGGCAGCAGATAGACTCTAACACTGCTTCTTCACCTTCAGAGGCAATTCAGCCCCCCCCCCCCACCTCTCCCTCTCTCTCTCTCTCTCTCTCTCACCTCCCAGACGGGTAATCTGCTCTCCGATGGCGGCGAAACGTGTAGCGGAGGTTGGCTGTGACACCTTCTTGGCAGAGCCCGCGGAGCCTGGCTCCCGATCCCACTGTCAAACGCCAAGATGCCCCAAAAACCTCTCGAACGCAGCGCTGGGGTTCGCGCTCCCCCCACCCCCCCGCTGAGAGCCTGGGATCTGGTGTCAATGAGCATATCGGGGTGTTTGACATGGATAGATACAAACAGTGAGTTCGCTGCAGATATGACAGGTTTCCACGCCGAGTCGCGCGCAGATAAGGTGTCAGCAGGCGATGAATGAGGCTCTGACGGAGCAGCGGCAGGAGGAATGCACATGTAGAGATTATTTACACTCATGCCCGTGATTAAGTTTCAAATCATAATGTGCTGCCGCGGCTGAAACGGTCACATGATATTGCGGCGAGTCGCTGCAGCTCGGTTCAAAGCACACAAAGTGTACTTTTGTTTGAAAGTGCTAAGTGGTCCTCGGCAAAACTTAAGAACCATCAACTTCATGCATGATATGAGCGTTTCTATGCATGTCCGTGTGTGTGTGTGTGTGTGTGTGTGTGTTTGCAGTTCCTGGCTTTTGTAAACGCACCGGGAAGTTGGAGCCGTGCACCCAGGCATGCCTGTGCAGTGTAACCAAGGCTGACTGGCTGACCTCAGACTGTGTGGGCCCTTCAGCAGAAGATGAAGGAGCTTTTTCAGTGACACAGGAACAGGAGGTATCGCCTTCCCCTGCGCAGCAGCACTCATTCATGCCAGACACAATGCGTTATTATTGGTTTTGAATTGAAATGTTAATTTCGGGGGAACTGGGCAAGTGGGCCTGAGAGCTTGCCCTCATTTCTCATTTTTCACTTTGGCTGAGGTGGGTCTGTTTTCGACGGGGGGGGGGGGGGGTTAACCCTTGACTCAACTTGCTGCTGCAGCACCAGGGTCCAGTCGAGTGAGGACGAGTGAGGACAAGAGAGAGAGAGAGAGAGGACGAGAGAGGACGACTGAAGACGACTGAGGACGAGTGAAGATGAGAGAGAGGGAGAGAGAGAGGGCAGCTCAGGCCACTTGTCTCTGCCAGCACACCAGTGTGGGGTTACTTTCAAATAGTAACTAGTTACAAGTTACTTAGCCTTAGAGTTATAGCATTATAAAAGTTGCTAATTTGAGTTACAAGTTACTTTACCCATAAGGTAACGAATTAAGTAACTCAACTAAAGCATTATAAGAGTCACTAGTTATAGTTACTTCACCCTAAAAGTAACTAATTCAGTAG
>JAFBJT010109707.1:130728-145542 GCA_016785325.1 Chascanopsetta lugubris
TCTATTGCATGTCTGTCCGTCCTGGGAGTGGATCCCTCACTTGTGACTCTCCCTAAGGTTTCTACCTTTTCTTTTGGTAGTTTTTCCTTACTCTTGCTGAGGGTCTGAGGACGGAGGATGTTACCCACCCTGTGAAGCCCTGTGAGACAAACTGTGATTTGTAAATGCGGGCTATATAAGTAAACTTTGATTTGATTTGATTTGATTTCATCTCTGAGATACAGTATCATAAAAGTAACCAGTTACTTCCCCAAAAAGTAACACATTTTAGATACTAGTTAATTCACGTAATTCAGTAACTGAGTTACAGCATTAGAAAAGACAATCAATCCAAACCTGGCCACCAGTGTGGGCGTCACACACTCTGCAGTGGACAGGAGAGATTGTCCTCCTTCATCAGCGTCACACAGGAGCTGAGAGGTCAGGGGTCAGGGGTCACAGGTGCAATATGTCTTACGCCCTCAGAGCCCTCACTATGGATCCTGAGGTAACGAGCAGCTCTGTGAGCGGTGCAGGGGAGCTGGAGCGCTCCACCGTACAGGCCCCGCCCACCCAGCAGGGCCCGGCAGATCTAAATGACGGGAACGAGCAGCATAATCAAATTGTTTGTGCACCCATTTAGCATCTCGTTCCCCCGCTGCCCTGGGCCAAACCGACCACTGGAGACGGGCCATCGGCCGCACTCACAAAGCGGGGCAATAACTAAGGGCGATTAAAGGGATATCGACGGCCTGTGACACACGGCATCCTGAAAAATGCTATTTGCTCAAATAGCTGCAATAATTAAGTATATGAGGGCCGGTCAATTTTATCTGCCGCCTTTTATTTGGATCGATGATTTCGTAAACCGGCAGGGGCCTGGGAGAACGTTAGTGCTGAGAGGGGGTGTTGGTTTCATAGAGCGGCTGCTTCAGCAGAGTCACAGAGGGGCAGTGTTTCTGACATGACTCCGTTTTATACTCAAGGTTTATAAAGTGAGAGAAACGACAAGAGCTCCCTGCGACACTTACTTCCATATGCAAGCCTCTCGGAGCTTCTCAAAGTTTGACTCACCATGACGCAGCACAACGTTTCGGCTCTGACCGCTGCACAAAAACACGTGGTGTCACTCAAGAGGCCACGCCCCCAATTACGCATAATTTCAAACCTCGAAGGAATAGAAATGAGCGAGTTAGAGGAAGAATGTGACAGATTGAGACCAAGACCATAGTTTGTACCAGGCTTTAAACATGTTTGATTCACCTCCAACATCCAGCATTTTAACATGGGAGTCTATGGGACTTCACTCACATTTGGAGACAGCCTCAAGTGGCCACCCTGTGAACTGCAGGTTTTTCCACTTCCATACTGGACTCATCCCAAAGATCTTTTCTCATGTTTCTGAAATTCCAGAGATAAGGAACCACGATATGAGTTGAAATCAACAGCCGTACATGTCGTTCATATTCCGAGATATATTCAAAATCTCTGTCCTTTCATATAGAACATTATGTGACTGATAACTGGATCCTTCGAGTTTTTACAGGCGCTGAGAGAAACACAAAGGCCTTGTCATGCGTAATATTCTCACCACACACTGATAAACATTAGCTGAAGGCCAGAATAATGAGTTTTAGCCACATTCACACTCTGTGTATTTAATGTGATGAAAGAGTTAAAAATAAACTCAACTCTGCCAGTCGATTGATTAAACATTAACCAGCAGGAGATGGGATATTTCTTATTAATCACAGGTGGCACTGACTTAACTGACATACACACACACACACACACACACACACACGCACACGCACACGCACAAGCACACACACACACACACACACACACACAACACACACACACACACACACTAATAAGATGAGAGATGCCGTTTAAGTGCTGTGGGAGTCAGACATGTTAGTCTGGTGCTACAATTGAGTTACACACACACACATGCACGCACATGATGCACACACACACGCGCACACACACACACACTCACACACCTCCATATCAAACAACACACTGTGGGAATCACCATGACCTAATGTGTCTCTTATCAGACTTGGTGTGATTGCACGTTTCATCGAGGAAACAATTTTCCTCTCGCCTCTGCGACGTGACGTCTGATGCGAAAAGCAGCCTTGACCACGAGCGGCGTTTTGAAAGCGGTGGGTGGCAGATCTGTGATCCTGACCCGTCAGATTAGCGCACACAGCGGCGTATCCCGTGAGGACAGAGGAGCAGAGGCCTCTGTCAGGACGTCTGTCTTCATTCTCCCACAGTCAGCGGCACCGTCCTCAGCCTGTGTTGCAGGGCCCTGCTCTGATCTACACCACAGACTGTATACAAAGATGGAGGTGGCGTCCGTGACGTCACTCGTTGGTTTCAGCGGAGTGGTTTTGTGGCAAATTTTGGGCGGGTCCCTCGTCGCCATTTTGGCGAAGAGGCGGAGCACGCACGGAGCTGTGGGTCGGCTCGGGTGTCAGTCAAGAGGCCACGCCCCCAAATATGCGCAATCTCAAACATCGGTCAAATAAAAATAAGCCAGTTAGAAAAAAATTCACCCTCCATACAGTTGTCACGGGAAAACATGTGACTGATTGAGACCAAAACCAAAGTTGGTACCAGACTTTAAACATGTTTCATTCACCTCTGAAGTTGGCCATTTTAACATGGGAGTCCATGGGGATTTGCTCCCTTTTGGAGTCAGCCTCCAGTGGCCACCCTGTGAACTGCAAGTTTTTCCACTTCCTATTATGCCTCATCTGTCTACACCGGTGGCTGCCCCTTGTGGGTGGCCGGGCTCCACAGCTACAGCAGCCTTCACTTTGACCAGCCCTTCAAATTGCTCCGCTCTCACCTCGGCGACGTCTTTGTGCTTTGTTATGAGAAAATTGACAATTTCCTGTTTGCTCCTGACGCCTGATGAATAATGTACGCACACGCTGACGGACCGTTCCCCGGCTGGAGGCTCTGTTCCCTGCACATCATCTGTCAGTGAGTGATTCGAGTGGCGGCGGCGGCGGCGGCGGGTTGCAGGGGCCTCACGGCGGCACACAGGTGCCCTTTTCACTCCCAGGCCGAAAATGACAAATTCAATAAACTCACGACACGGCTCTGCGGAGAACCTATGGAATCACACACCTGACAGGGGGCTGAAGGGCTCGCTCTTCCTCCACTTGATGCCCGATATCAATATCCCTGTCATCTGAATATCTCTCCATGTGACTGTGAGAACGGGCCCGAGCGAGGGGGGCGTGTCAGAGGTTGTGGGACCGCCGTGAGGAAACAGTATCTGTGAGATGACATTAACAGAGAGTGTCCCCGACTGTGTGTGTGTTTAAGCCCCCGGGCAGACGGGCCTGGCTAAGGTTACCCAGCGTAATTCTGATGGTGAAAGGGCCACAATCAGCCGACTTCATCTCAAAGCTGCTCTTTAAACCCCCCTAACCCCCGCCCCCCCCCCCCCCCCCAAAGAAAGACGATCTGTCTCCTTTCTACTGTACAGAACAAGGAAACATGTGATTCATCTTAAAATGGAAATGCACATTAAATTAAATTTGCCTTTCGGGCGCAGCGAGGACAACCCGTGACTATACAGGTTCTTTCTTTCCTTCTCCTTAATCAGAAAAAAGATGGCTGTCCTCCGCCAGTCAAAAGAGCCGCTCTCATAAACCTGCTCTGACCTGAGAGAACAAACCCCAGACGTCAAATTTGAAAGAATTAGCATCACAATGGGCTAAATGTCTCCCCTGTAGTAAAAGCGCAGTGAAACGGTACTGCAATTTCAGTGGTGATGATAAACTGAGGAGGAGGAGGAGGTGGGGGTGGGGGGTGTGTGTGGGGGGGTTGATAGCGTGAGACAAACCCTCAACTGTACGTTCATTAGCATCCCTGAGGCTCTGCAGGCATGAGTGGGCTTATTAAAGGAGCAGGGTTTGGGGATGAGGAGCTGACATCAGGGCGCCCACCTGTTTGTCTGGGTCCCTCCTCGGACACAATAGGTCATGAAACGCAATACGCCGCCTGCGCCTCTGGTTCTCACCGCACCGACGGGCGAGGAGCGGATGAACCGCCAAAGATAAATGACCTTGGACGCTCTCCAGATCGCCATGAAAATAAAGCGACATCTCTCTGACAAACCCTGGTATAAGAGCGAAGCATCAAACGGGAGCAGCAGCAGCGGCGGCGGCGCTGCGGTTCCTTCAGACTGTGTGTGATAACTGTGAGAGAGCGCAGGCCCTGCACAATCCCACATGCTCCCGTGTTTGTACTCACAATCTGGAGGCCGCTCGTCGTCCATCCAGCTGTGTACACGCTGCAGCGCCGGGCTCCATGTTTTCCACAGGAAGTGCGATGGAGAAGCACAGGAAGATTAAAACCAGCATGAGACGGCTGCAGGAGAACGAGAAGTTAGAGCGGGGCCTGCGCAGAAACATCCAATCGAAGCCAGCAATAATCGTTTCTCTGTTCAATACACAGCCATTTCCAGGCATATTGGAGGGAATTAAAGGTGCAGTGTGTGAAATGTCGCTTATTTTTTTCACCTCTAAAAATATTACAAAGAAAATTACATACTGACACTTTAATGAATTTATAATCATCTGAATGTTTTATTTTTGTCTTCATCACACTTAAATGTGTACGATTTGGTGACCTCTAGAGGTGAAGTTGCTTGTTGTATCCATCACCTCACCCTTCAAAACATGCAGGAGAACCTATGATAGACTTCAGTTGTCATTAAAACTCAGTTGTTCAGTACGTCCACTCTGTGCTACTGTAAAAACATGGCAGCCAACCATGTTTTTACAGTAGTAAAAGTGGACATAAACATCTTTTGAGTTTTAATGACAACTGAAGTCTCCCATAGGTTCTCCTTCATGTTCAGAAGGGTTAAGGTGAGGTGATGGAGACAACATGCAACTTCACCTCTAGAGGTCACCAAATCTTACACACTGCACCTTTAAAGACACACAGACACACAACAAGACTCTGGGTTGTGTTTTAGTGTGGAAATGTCATACGAGCAGGCGTCCGTCACCTGAGTGACGGCGTGGGCAGGTGTTAGTGGCGGGCGCCCCTATATATAAATGAGACTCACCATTGTTCTTGGCGGGTCCTTTGATCTCCCAGCGGTGGGCCGGAGCCTCGGTGGGGAGTCCAGACCAGGCCCCCGGGCTACAGTTTGTATCGACTCACGAGGGCTGACAGCACGACGGCGAGCATGTGGGAGAGGAGGAGGGGGGGCGGTGCAGCAGCTTGTGAGGCTGCAGCCTCGTCTCAAGTTGACCTGAAGAACTGTGGAGGGAAAAAGGAGAAGACAGTAAATATACACACACACACTTGACATTCTCCTGCGCAATTAAAATAAGCAGAAAAAAATGTTCAATCTAGAAATAGAAAAAAAAAAATTATAATAATATTTTGGATGAAGCTGGTCCCCCGGATGTGACCGAAGCTCCCACTGGAAATGAACGCTCTTTATTTTGGCGGGGCGGCAGCTGTGCATACAGCCCCTTACTTAAGGCCAGGCATATAATGAACCTTCAAGTGTACAGTAAGTGGACAGGAGTGGCTTCCAGCTACAGAGAGTAATGTTTCCCATCCTCCACACACACACACACACACACACACACACACACACACACACACACACACACGGCCCGATCCGATAAGCTACATCAAACAAATAGGAGGGGATGGGATTGTTTATGCAGCGCTTTCACACACACACACACACACACACACACACACACACACACACACATACACAAATATATGTATAAAACCACTGAATGAAATCATATTGGGTGAAAAAGTTAGGGGGATATCTCAATGTGCAAGTGTGTGTGTGGAGTCATGCCTCTCGTGCACTGGCGGCAGCGCTGCCATAAAGTGTGACAGTGAGCAGGGACAGCCCCTGTTGGTGTGTGGCGATAGTGTTTCAGCGCGTGGGCCCCGGCTCTTCCTGTGCTGCTGCTCTGAGTTGCAGTGGAAGAGATCAATTGTACACATTCCTGCCACCTGAGATTCAAGTGTTTCTGTAATACTGCACAGCTCAATCGATACCACAGCGTGGAGCCCACTGGGAGGAGCCCACAGTACTGATGCTGAGGGCTGGGACCACTCACAAACACACACACATACACACACACACACCGTACACTACTGTCTATTTTTGTGTGTGCTACACACACCTGGATATACATTTACAGTATGTATATGTGCATATATACATACTGTATATGTATGTGTAAGCACGTATATATGCGTGCGCACACACACACACACACACACACACACACAAACACACACGCGCACACATGTAAAATATGAGGAGAAATTATATGAAAAAGAAAATAAAGTGATACATCAAAATAAACAATTCATGTTCTTTATAATAGGATCGCTGCAATAATATAATATAATATATAATATAATAATAATAATAATAATAATAATAATAATACAATATAACATACAATTTCTGTGGCATAGATTTTCATTAAAAATGACAACTTACAGTAAACTAATTATTTGCTTATCACGACGAATTTAAAAAAGAACAAGTGAACAACTACGTTTATACTGAAACAACATACATTTAAATGTTAGAAATAATGCTAAATAATAACTAATTAAAATACAAATGTTATTTTGATTACCAAAATAATAATATTATAATTATTATCCTCATTACTATCATATTATCTATATTGCTGGTATTATTATCATTATTATCATTATTGCTAATAATAATAATAATAATAATAACAATAATAATAATAATAATAATAATAATAATGATAATAATGAGACTAATAATAATAATAATAATAATAATAATAATAATAATAATGATAATGATAATAATAACGTTTTATAATAGAATAATAATTATGAATAAATAATTATTTGTTCAATAATAAGTGTTTCAACACTTCTGTGTAGGAATGTGTGAGAATGAAACAGTGGACGAGCAGCAGCAGCAGCAGATGCGAGTGTTAAAAAGAAAACAGGCTCTGTGGGTAAGGATCATTTAGCTCCGATGTCATGAAATATAAAACGTAAATATTGGGCATTTCAGCTGCACTGCACGGAGACAGGAGAGAGGAGGGGGGAGGAGGCCGGTCGGACAGACAGGAACAGATCCTGCACTGCAGGATGTGCAGCGATGTGTTAAATGAAATGCAGCTGTTGAAATACAAAAGGAAGAGAATGTTTTTCAGTTTGAATAAAAAATGAGACGCGGACGTCTTCAAAGGTTTGATCTGCCGTGAGCGTGTGATTGGCCTGACAACTTCTTTCAGAGCGCAGAGTGAGGAGATGTTAACTCGATCATCTTTTCTTCATCACTCACAGATAATGCACACACACACACACACGCACCATCACACTGAATTATGCCTATTTATCAACCTGTTTGTCAAAATATTTGTTTTGTTATAAACTGATTTAATGAGGATGAATAATGTCGAGTCGGACGGTTTTCTTTTTACACATCAAATCAATCAGATTCACATGCTTGGGGATTAAACGGTGATTTCAGGGACATTATGGAGTCAAAAGTAGGATGATTTTAAATGAGCTCAGAGGCCCTGAGCACAAATGATTTAAATAAGTAAAAAATATTTCCTATTTATTTAAATTTTACTGAACATTTTCCGTAAAAACATAAATGATTAAATGATATGGGAAAAATGCGTGAATAAAAGCACACTGACACAGCCATCATTCTTTTGGAAAACTGATGTATTTGATTATTAGAGTAAAGAATTACAGTATCTTAGTTGTTAGTAGGTATTAAAGTGTAGAGAAACTGGACCCATAAAGATCTTCCAACTTTCCAAGAAAGTGCATGTAACAGTCCGAAGGTTTTCAAACCCAATATATATTTATATTTATAAAAACACTATCATTTCCTCCCCCCAGGCCGTGATGGACTTCTCTCTTGCTTGAGTTTTATATATGTACATTTTCTTCTTCCATGTGAGGGAGGGAGAGAGTTTTGCATTTCCACGTCTGAATGGATTTCACAGAAGCGTCAACACAACAACTTTGCACTTGATGTCGTTTAGGGATGCTGGGACGTAGCAGCAATGTGGAAATCCAGCTGAGAGAGAAAAAAGAAAAAAAAAACTAAAGGAGGATTCCGCTCATTTGATTGGCTCTTTTCAGTTCCGAAAAAAGAAAAGGAGACCCAGAACTTAGGCCAAGACCGAACTGAGCGACTGTCTCACAACACTGAGATACGAGCCATGAAAAAAGAGGGAAGATACTGAGAGAAAATACGAAAGTAAACAAAGAAAAAAGTAGAAAGTACAATTACACAGAAACAGTAACAACAAAAACACTAAAGAAACCAAACTTCAATGTTCTGTCTTCCTTAAATAAAATACAGCTAAATACAATTTGGAGAGATCAGGAACTACAGCGTCATTTAGTCCCTTAGCCTGATTTATATTGTTTCAGTCTGATGAGAGGAATCAAGGGGTGGGGTTTGTGTGTGGAGGGGGGCGGGGTTTGATGAACACACAGATGTTAAGACCATCTACGAGAAGATCAGTGTACATTATTTACAGCAAAACCGTTTTGCTTATTACAGGGCTAATGCATCACATGAACATCGACAGTTGGGTTATAGCTACTACAGACGGAAAATAACTTAATGCCAAGGTCAGGTTATCTACCCAGATATTCTACGTTTTTCAAAAAGCACATTTTTTTAAAGCACCCATACACATACCCACACTCCGCCTTTAAAACGAACAAAAGAACAAAAAAACCTAACTGTTAATGCTTCCACTTGGTTTCAAGCAAGGTTATAATCACTAATAAATAAGCTCCTTAAAACTATAACATGTACATTGTACAAAAAAAGCAACTCGTCTTCACACGTATGTTCGTAAAGATTCAATGGTGAGCAAAGCTTGATTCTTGTCCCCGTCATGTTCTCTCTTGTCTTTTCTCCTGTGGACAGTGTGACTTCAGGTGTCTTCATGGACACACTCTTAACTGGTGACGATCTCTTTGTTGTCCTCCATGAAGCGTGTGAAACGGAAGTGGGC
The DNA here is from genome assembly GCA_016785325.1 of Chascanopsetta lugubris. Lineage (NCBI taxonomy): Eukaryota > Metazoa > Chordata > Actinopteri > Pleuronectiformes > Bothidae > Chascanopsetta > Chascanopsetta lugubris. Next base: position 139,779 of record JAFBJT010109707.1, read on the forward strand.
GCCATTCTCTGTGTTGGCCATTTTCTCCAGGCCGGCCAGAGCGGCGTTGGGCTCCATGCTGTGTAGCTTGTCTAGGCTGCCCGTCAGGCCACCGATGGGGGAGCTCCCGCCGTTCCCCATGCCGCCGGACATGGGCGGGAGGCCTCCGTTCTGAATAACGGAGATCTCGTTCGTCTTCATGGCCAGGCCGTTGGAGAAGGCGGCGGCGTACTGGTTCCAAAAGCTGGTCGGGTCGCCGTTGCTCGCCCTCGACGCCATGTCCTTCTGGAAGATCTCGGGGAACTTGACTGGGTTGGTACCCAGGAAGGCCATTGGCCCGTCCACAGACAGCCTGCGGCCTCGTCTGGCAGGAGCACTGTTCCACATGTGTGTGCCCATGTGAACCTAACCGGAGAGACGGGGGGAGGGAGGGAGGGAGGGACGGGGAGGAAAAAAGGGGAGGGAGGAGGAGATAGACAGAGCAATGAGCGGGATGAAAACTAGTGATGTTTACAAACTTGGCCACAAGAGCTGCACATGAGATGATGCAATGGAAAAAATAATAATAATGCTCCACTCTGAATTAAAACAGCTTCACACCCAGAGTGCAGCAGCCTAGAAGCATACCGGCATGGTGTAAACATCCTATTTTGGCAAGACCTTCATTCACTCATCCCACAGAGGGACCAGAGGGGCCTGGGGTCAAAATGCTTTGGACTGTATCTCATCTGATATTAGACATTCGCTGACTAACCCTCCAAGATAAGGTAGATGTCAGTTTGTAAGACTGGTACTGACTAACGTCTGGATTCACTAGAATTTGTCTCAACGTCCCTTAACATCTGTGTCTGTAAGATTCAGGCCTGTGACATTTTCCATAAAATCTGATCTGAATAAAACACAGATGCGAAACACTGATAATTAATTCTGAACAGTGAATCATTCTTAGCCTGACCACATTCTGGCGTCCGTGTCCAAAAATCATAATCATGGTGTGATTCAGCCTTTCCACTAAGGTAATTTTTCTCACAGGGCTGTTCGTTTAATTAATTACACAACATTACCACCTCTTGATGCCTCGTGCACTGACACAGCATATAAAACTAAATGGCAGCCCAGAGACTCATTTTTCCAGCATTCTCACGCACACGACTTCAACAATGGTGGAGATTTCTCAACATTTACCTTGAGGTTTCCTTTGGTGGTGAAAGCCCGGCCGCAGATGCTGCAAGCGAAGGGTTTCTCTCCCGTGTGAGTTCTCTCGTGGATCTGCAGAGCGCTGGAGGAGGAGAAACACTTCCCGCAGGTGTGGCAGAAGTGTTGCTTGGGCGTCCGGCGCGGCGGAGCAGTGGAGAGCACGGGGGAGGAGGAGGCGGACGACGTGACCAGACCCTGGGGCAGGTCTTTCTCGGGGTGGAGGGCGTGGAGGAAGCCGTTGACCTCGGGTTTGTTGAGGGAGCCCACGGAGAGGAGGGAAGGGGTGGGGCTGGAGGACAGGCTGGTGTTTGACGGCTCAAACAGCTGCGAGGGCAGGTCCCGCATCTGGTGGGTCAGCATGTGCTGCTTGAGGTTGCCCTTGGTGGAGAAACCTCGGTTACAGGCCGTGCAAATAAATGGTCGTTCTTTGGTATGGCTTCGATAGTGAATGTCCAAGGCACTCTGACAAGCAAAGGTCTTCCCACAGATGTCACAGGATGTGTTCTTGATGATGCTGCGCTCGCGGAAGGGAAATATCATGCCCACGGGGTCTTTCGAGGGATTGACAGATGTCAGGTCCAGGGCTCCGATGTTGGAGGGGTGCGACTGCAAGAGGCTTAGGCCGGTGTGCTCCATGGTGAAGGCCCTGTGCTGCCTTTCTTCCAGGCTGGGGGATTTACGTGGTTGTGGCTGCATGTTAGTGGGGGATGGCGCCTGCATGGAGGAGGTAGATTCGGACACAGCTGGACTCCCGGCACTTTGGCTTTCAACATCCCCTCCCAGTGACGAGGAGTCATTGGTGAGGCAATCCCCCTCAACTAAGCCGTTTGCTGTCACCTTCATGTGGCCGGCATGAAGCTCCTCTGTTTCATTACTCTGATCGTGACCACCTCTTTCTTCCCCCTCCTGCCCGGCCATTTCAAAGGGAGCCGGGGAGTTGCACAGACTGTCATGGGAGGCATCGGCCGACCTGGGTGTGTCTGGCACGCTGCTGTCCGGGCCCTCCTCCAGTCCCTCCATGTTGTCGTCAGAGAAGTTGTCCAGGTCGTCAAAGTTTCTCTCCTCAAATGAGCCGGTGTCAGAGACCATGGATTCGGGGTAGCTCTCTGGCAGAGGGGTGTTGGGGATCTGCCCCCCCATGTGCATGCGAATGTGCTGCTGCAGAACCACAGCGTTCGTGAACTTCTTCTGACAGATAGGGCAGGAGTGTTGGACTCTAAGAGGAGGCATGGCCCTGTGGACGCTGTAGTGGGTCTTCAGATTGCCCTTGGTGGTAAACGCCCGGCCACAGATTTTACACTTAAAGGGCCTTTCCCCTGTATGAGTGCGATAGTGCATTTTCAGAGCACTCTGGCAGCTTAGCACTCTGTGACAGATCACACACTCATTCGGATCTGTCACCTTTCTATCGATGTTCTCCACTAGCTGCTGCAGCTTGGAGGTCTCTGACCCCTGCAGGGGCTCCAGGATGCCTCCGAAGGGGAACTTAGCCTTGAACTGATCGGACATGAGGGGCATGAGCGGGTTGGTCATCATGGGCGGGCTGTTGGAGGTCGTGTACTCGGGTATACTCTCTGAAGCAGAGCTCACATTTGTCACGAAGCCTGAGGAGTGGCTGCCTTCTTCTGTTTTCTCGTTTGAGGTAGGCAGAGTCGCCCCTTCGCCCTCTTCGAACACCCCATCGTTACTTTTAGCCGAAGGCTCAGCGGCACCTGAGTCGCTCTTTGCAGGAACGGAAGGGCTAGTTATGGCTATCGAATGATCTTCCTTTTTGATGAAATGCGGGAGGCTCGGCATGGTGGGTGGCAGCAGCATGCCCACTGACGAGGTCAGGGTGGGCAGAACTGGTTTGCTGTCCAGCCAGCTGGTGACCGGCTTCTCAGGGGGCATGGACATGCCGTATGGAATGCCAGTGCTGGTTGGTATGTTGTCTAAATGCTCCGGGACAGGGTAAGGGTTCATCTGGATGTGTGGGTACTTTTCTTTATGACGCTGGAAATGTACCTTCAGGTTACCGCGGGTGGAGAAACGGTTGCCGCAGATATTACACTTGTATGGTCTCTCGCCAGTGTGGGAGCGCAGGTGGATTTGCAAGGCGCTGTCACTCCCGAACACCTTGCCACAAAACCTGCATTTATGCTTGAAGAAACCATCCTCGGAGCTGCTTTTGTGTTCGAATGAAGTGACGTTGGGTGGCTTGCCTTTCCTCTGCTGGGCCAGAGCCGCTAAAGAGTTGAGGTCCTCCACAGTGGTGCCCACACTGGGCAGAGAGCTGGAAAACAGGGGATTTCCAGGTGGGGGCTGAGGTAGAAGGGGATTGACTGCAGAACTCAACAAGCTACCGATTCCAAACGCTGGCGTGGAAGATTTAGCTAGTGACGGGTTGCTGAGCTGAGAGTGGAGGCTACTCATGTGACTCGGCCTCTTGTCAGTGGACTGGGCATTGGCTGTCGACGGCCCCAGTGTGCTGATGCTTTGAGATGTCTCACTGGTGCTCGGGTTGGGCTGAGGTAGCTGTGCCGCTGCAGCTAGCTGCTTCAGGCTGCTAATACTCGCTGACTGACTTGCCAGGTTCTGCGCTAGGCCTGCGGCTGCAGCCAGCTGCTGGGAGAGATGGGAGCTGAGTGTGGTCAGCGGGTTGGCAGCGGGCCCCATTGTGCCTGGAGCAGAGGTCGGGGGCACCTGCATTTCAGGGGCCTGGGAGGCCAGCAGCAGGATCTGATGGCGGATCTGCTCAATAAGCTGGAGCTGGTGAATCTGCTGCTGTTGAAGGGCGAGGAGCTGCTCCATCAGAGCCGGCACTGCAACCCTGGGGCCCCCGGTGGAACGGGCCTCCTGGGAGAACTGCGCCACGGCCACTTTGGTGCTCTGAAGGTTTTCGATGATGACGTTGCTGTTGATCATGGAGAAGTTCCCCAGTTCAGTCAGATTGCTGAGCTGAGGTAGAGGGGCAGAGATAGCTGAAGTACCCACTGCGGGGCCCGAGGTGGCCCTGCCACCACCGCTGCTGCTGACTGTGTTGATGGGACTCCCGCTCTCTGTGTGACTTCCTTCCTCCTCGTGACCGCTGCTCATTCCGGAGACGTCCACATCCATGGATTCGTCTTTCTCGAGGGCGTTGCGCTCCAAAAGGTCGCCGCTCTCTGTTTGATCAGTGTTATTAGCTGTGTCATTCATCTGGTCGTCGGGATTATGTGGAGGAGACCCAGGCGAGAAAGTTCCGGTGGGGGAGGCGGGATTTTCATTCACTATCAGAACTAACTGATTCTTAGTGCAATTCTTCTGGTGCTCCTCGAGATCCGATAGTTCAAAGAACTCAGCACAACATCTGCCGCAGACGTGGGCATCTGACTCCTTGCAGCGGGGGTCCTCCGAGCAAAGTTCTGTGTCCCCTGGAAAAGAGGAAACAGAGGATTAGTGATTAGAGATGTTTCGCAGCTGAAGAAGCAGCTTTATCTCCTCAAATTCCATTGTTGTTAATCTTAAGTTAATCAGTTTTACACTTATCCCCTTGATGCGTTCACAAAAACAACGATCGAAAGGCAACAATAAGCCCGGAGAAATGTGAAAAGGCCTTGTTCAATGCGGCCGCCTCTGGAGCGGCGATAAGCGGGGGATACAAAATCAATGGGAACTACTCAAATATTGCTTAAAAGTGATCTTTGAAGGTGCACATGTGGGTCTCGTCAGCACGAGCAGAGGTAATCATTTTCTCCAGATAATCCATCAAAATATAGAATGGAGTGAAGTGAGGACATTGGTCCTAATGAAATTTCATAGAAAGGCATTGATTTCCAATATTCCGTGGCCCTTCAAAGTCGGCTTGTCCACTCGGCGCAAATCAAGCATTTGAAGGACTTATTAGACTTTCAATTTGCTGTCAACTTTGCTCATTTTCAGCCAACTATGGGGGCGTCTTGGACAGGTTATCTATGTCACTAAGCTCATTTGTATCCACTCAGGCTGCAATCACAGCTAGACATGGACAACAGAGCCTGTGGCATCCGGACTCTTTAACGTGCAACAAGCAAAACAAAGGGAGAAAAGAAAAGAAAATGAGTCTTGGATTCAGATATTTTCACTGTGAGATATCTGCGATTTAATCAATATTTTATTTTATACCGCTGAATAAACTTTGACCCCGAGGAATCCTTATCAAACAGAGAGAGACATTAATCAGTCACTTCTTTTGAGTTAAACATCAATGACGAAAAATCACTTTGAAATAACGACTTCATCAAAACTAAAGAATAGAGCGCTTCATCACAGAGCATGCAACACAAACTTGCCAGAACTGATAAACTGGATGTACCAGCTCGGAGGGAACAGCAGCTCAGACACAACAAGAGGAAAATGAGAAAGTAATGACGGCCTTTCAAATGCACACAGAAACTTCCATTTTTACAAACAGGGGAGTTGAAAAGGCACGACAACACCCCCAGAAGCCACCGCTGTGCTCCAGACTGTCTCCCCTCGCCATTGTCAAACTAAAATCTCACTGTTTAACATACAAGTTGATTTACAAATTGCATTTCTCTATGAATCCCTTTCATTGTGGCCTCGCCGCCCCCCCCCCCCCCCCCACCAA
>JAFBJT010109709.1:9705-12205 GCA_016785325.1 Chascanopsetta lugubris
GCTGTATGTGTCCGTTTGTGTCCTCACCTGCTCCGTCCAGCGCCTCGCGTCCACTTCCTGTCAACGGCCCCGAACACCTTAAAGGGCCAGTGTGCACAATGTGGGGCATTTTCGTCCCTTTTTTTTTTTAACGGGACGAATGGAGAGACTGTGTGTCTGGAGACGGACGTGACGTCGCCCACAGGTTTCCGCATTGTGAGGCTCGTTGTGGGCGTCGTCCATCTTTCTTGACTGACTCCTCCTACTTCCTGGCTCATCCGAGAAAGGGCAAAGAGATGGAGCACAGGTAGAGCCGGGGTGTCGCAGCCATGCAGAGAGAGAGAGAGAGAGAGAGAGAGAGAGAGAGAGAGAGAGAGAGAGAGAGAAGGGGATATATATATATCTCCTGCTGTCCCTTTGAAATAAGTTTGACTCATCAGGCGTTTTGATTGGCCCGGTCTGGTCTGGAACCCGGTCTCCAGCAGCAGGATCCCCTGACCCACCGTGGGTTGTGATGATGCCCTCGGGGGCGGCGCCACATCAAACCTCGCCTCGGGCGCCACATTGGGTCGAGCCGGCTCTGGATGTTCATGTTAAAAATTGATAACAGATTGAATTTGTTTGAATAAACACGTTCATCATGAATGACTTTCAGTCCATCATGACTGACTCTGTGTGGGAGGAGCCTCTGAAGACCCCCCCCCCCCCCCCCCCCCCCCCCCCCCCCCCCCCCCACCCCCCCAAAGGTTCTTCTGAAATCTAAACTGCATCTCTACAAACTGGATAGAGCTAATGCTAATGTAAATAGCATTACAAATCCCCACTGTGTTTTGTTCCCTCTTAAGCTCCTCCCACTTCTTCCTGTTACTTTTTCCTGTTTCCAAAACTTTCCGTATCATAGCGAGCTGGTTATAGAGATGGAGAGAGAGAGAGCGAGAGGAGAGAGAGAGAGAGAGAGAGAGAGAGAGAGAGAGAGAGAGAGAGAGAGAGAGAGCTGTCTCCACCACAAACACTGCAATATGTTAGTGTCTCCCTCCTCGGCGTGTTGTCAGTGCGAGCTGTGAAAAGGCCCCGCCCACTCACAGGAACTCCATCAACACGGAGTAAAACTTCATCCGCTGCAGGAAGCGTGTGCAGCAGTTTGAGCTTCGTCAATCTGTCAGCATCTTTTCTCCGAGAGGCTGCAGCTGTGCCGGGCGAGCGAGCGAGAGAGAGAGAGAGAGAGAGAGTGTGTAGGAGGAAGACAATTTCCATTTCGAGCAGCGATCCAACCCCTTACCTTTGATTTTGCCCCGGCAGCAGATTTTTTTTTACTTTTAAAAATTGTATTTTCCCCAAAACGCATTTTTTTTTTTTCTTCTTTTCAATTGAGCTTGAAAATCAGAGCAGAGAGGCTCCGGGAGACACATCAGTGATGTCACTGTAGCACAGTGTGATTGACAGGTCATTTCTTGGGGGCGGGGCTGGGGAGGCGGGTGTAGCAAAGTACTTTCACTAAATGCTTCTAGAAAGACCTAGAAACTGAACTTCTTTGGAACCAGACTTTTTCAAAATACACGTAAACAATCTGAAGGTATGAGTCGTATGGAGGATGAGGCTTGGTAACCATGGATACCGTGTGATTGACAGCTAGGCACCCTGAATCCTGCACGTGGCATTTCCTGTTGTTGTTTATTTTCTTTAATTCACCAAAACAAGTGTAGTTCCAGGAGCGGCTTTGGTTGCGGGGTTTGATGAGTTGTCCCCCAACCAGAGGGTCAGAGGTTCGATTCCCCCTCTTCTCCGTTCCACATGGCGCCCTCTGCTGGAGCTGCCACCCTTGCGGGTGTATCTCCGATAAGCAGTTGACGATGAATAGAAGTTTGATTGATTAATGTCACTTTATGTGTCATTAATGGGATGTACTGAATGCACGAGGTCATGGGTTCAATTCCCAGCCTCTCCATTCACACGCAGATGTATGTCGCCTTGGATAAAACCCTGTCCTGCTGATGCTGAGTCCACAGGACTGACGCAGGCACACAGGAGGTAACGCTGGGGTTCAAGCATGTTTGGGATTGAACCCACACCCTTGTGGTTATATGGGACAACTCATCTAACCACTCATCCACGGTACCACTTTAAATACTGTTGCTTAACATCATGATATAAGCCAAGTCATCCTTTTGATGTATCTTTAAATTTCATATTTCAAAAGGGTCAAACCCTAAAACATCGTCCTCATGTGTCATCTCTGAATTAGACATCAGAGAGGGAAACGAACCAAACCTGCTGGATGTAAAACACACACACACACACACACACACACACACACACACACACTTTATGTACATTATTTGCAGTGGCGAGCTCAGATCTTCAAAGTGTGCAGTCACTGAGGTACCTCGCTCCGACATCAGAGGGAAGCAGCGCTGAATGTTGAATCCCGCCGCCGTGTGAAGTGCAGCACTGACGGCGCCTCTGACGCGCGGCTCTGGCAAGTTTTCACAGCCGCTCGGTGCAGCTCTATTATATCTGGGAG
>JAFBJT010109709.1:17205-18584 GCA_016785325.1 Chascanopsetta lugubris
CCAGTGAAACACCATGGACCTCTAAGCTCCGCCCCCTCCTCTGGGCTGCCTTCCTCAGACCTCGTGTGTCACTTGGTTCAAAGTCAGACGTTAAGTGAAGCTTGAACCCACAACCCTCATAATTCATAACATGTGAGCCGTGTCACTCTCAGCCGCCCGACTCCAACACTTTGGGTGAGGCCAAGTCCACAGAGGCTCATCGAGGGTCCGACATCAGGACTTTAACCACGTTCTGCTCATCAGCCCCGAGGAAGAGGAGGGGGAGGAGGAGGAGGAGGAGGAGGAGGAGGGGGAGGAGGAAGAGGAGGAGGAGGAGGGAGAGGATATGAATAAAGAATAAATAAGGAGGAGGAGGAGGAGGAAGAGGAGGAGGAGGAGGAGGAGGAGGAGGCGGAGGAGGAGGTGGAGGAGGAGGGGGAGGAGGAGGGGGAGGAGGAGGAGGGGGAGGGGGAGGAGGAGGGGGAGGAGGAGGAGGAACATAAGATACATGACATAAAGCAGCAGCCTCCAGGGCTGACGGATGAGGCCGATACAGAGGTGTAGTTCATAGAGTGGCCACTTGAGGCAAAAGTGAGTCGATCCCCATTGACTCCCATGTTAAAATGACCAGCGTCAGAGGTGAATGAAACATGTTTAAAGTCTGGCACAAAATATTGTTTTGGTCTCAATCAGTCACCTGTTTTCCCGTGAAAACCGACAGGGGGCGGGGCTTGACACCTGAGGCCGACCTGTGCTCCGCTTCTTTGTCCATTTTTGGGCAAGATGGCCGACAGGTGAACTTGCAACACTTTCCAAATCCTTCAATAAAGGTGTAGTGTGGAAGACATTTTCAGGAATTTATATTCACTCAAATGTATGACTGTTTCCATTCACCTTAAATGAGCCCATGAATGTGTATTTACACGAGGAGCGGCTCCTCTCTACGGGGGCAGCCATGTTTTTACAGAAGCCTCGGGTGGACATGAGAGTGGAGTTTGAATGACAGCTGAGGTCGACCTCAGGTTCTCCTTTCAGAGGGGTGAGGTGATGGATGCAACATGCAACTTCACCTCTAGAGGTCACCACATCTTACACACTGCACCTTTAAAGGGTAGAGAGTGTGAAGGTGTTTGTGTCCTGGGCACTAAAGTGTGATGTGAAGGAGGAGCTGCAGCCTCCTTCACCACACCACCACTGCTCTGAACCTGAACTCCTCTCTGAAGTCTGATTGAAGGTGTGGAGCCAGCCGGCGGCTGCAGACCCACCAGCAGGGGGCCGCGTACCCACCGGCGGGGGGCCGAGCACCCACCAGCAGGGGGCGACAGAGGGCCGGAGCTGCCGTGACCTGCCAAAGGAGCCTGACACACTGAGCTGTTTGGTTCAGACCTGTTTTTTTTTCG
>JAFBJT010109709.1:23258-33258 GCA_016785325.1 Chascanopsetta lugubris
TTAATATGAATGAATGATATTTTAAAAATATATTTATAAATTAAAAATAGTAAAGTATAAATGCAAATGATTGTATAATCATACCCTATCAACATAAGTATTTTAGAGGTATCTGGTTATAGGGTCTTACTGTTATTATCTGTATATGTAATGTGATGAGAACCAAGATAAGAGACCAAGCTTATCATGTTGCTTTCAAAGAGGTTTATTGAAAGAAATATTTTTTGAAATTTTATAAAGTTCAACCATGTATAATGCTATCACACAATCAGAACCTGAAGCTTCACCATTTCCCGTCTACCTCTCTGCAACAACTGATATGACTTGTGTATTATAAGAAACACTCCAGTGACGCATCCATGGTTACTTCGGTGTTCCAGAGATAATATTCACTATGCAGCAGTCACTGATGCAGCTGATTTAACTTGAACAAAGGTAAATCTGTGATAGTAGAGAAATAAGAGTAATAGCTCCGCCCAGGATCTGCCAGACATGCATCGTTCCATTACAGTGGTTCGCAACCAAAGATACAAATATCATATTGTATCATCTATCTCTATATGTTTGCAGCTATTCAGTACCCCCGTCTCTTCCTGACCTGGAAGTAGTATGTATATATACTGTATATGTATATATATATATACATATATATATATATATTTATATTTATAAATATGACTCTCCTGGAACAATCCAGAAGAATTCAGTGTTTCACTCTACACACAGTTTGCAAGCATACAGCAGAACATCAGCTGCTTTGCACATCAAGAACCTCTCCATCTTCAGTGCAGCATGCAAAGTAGAAATGTGCACAATATTAAAAGTCTTTAGCTTCATCACCCTCATCATCCTCATCACATCCATTTAGCCATGGACAGCTTTTTTTCCCCCAATAAGGTGATTATTTTTAATAAGAAATTAGAGCAGACTGTAATAATTTATTTTAGTATATTATTCCTCTATTGTATTCTGCATTTCAAAGCATGCCAAAGAAAGTTTCTCAGTTTCTGCATAGTGCTGGCTAATGCGAGTGCCAAAGAGTTTTTCGATTCCTTTACAAGTGTTCAAAGTTGTTTATGTACAAGCGAGGAGCAACAGCAGATCCAGTGTTGTGTAAACGGTACCAAACACCCACCCAAACAAGCCCCTCCCACATCCAACCAAGCCCCTCCCTCCCAGTCCTCTAGGTATCTACAAGTACAAGGACCCGAGTCTGTCACAACTCATATAAAGTAGAGCTGAAAAGAGCTCAGTTTGGAAGAGCCATTAAGGTTAAGTGAGTGTGTGTGTGTGTGTGTGTGTGTGTTCATGTTCTATATATCTGTGAGGACCAGCTTAAGTAAAATACCCCACAGAGTGAGGACATTTTGGCCAGGTCTCACTTTAAAGAGCTGTTTGAGAATTAAGGTCGTGTCAGGGTTAGAATGAGGTTAAAGGTGCAGTGAGTAAAATTTTGGGAATTTTTGTCACTTCTAAAAAAAAATTTCTAAAACAATTACATAATGCCATTTTCATGAATTTATAATCACCTGATTGTATTTTTTCCCATTACCCTTAAATGAGCCCATTCATGTCATATTTACATGAGGAGGCGGGTCCTGTCTGTGGGGGCCGCCATGTTTTTGCAGTACTAAAAGTGGACGCACTAAAAATTGATTGAGTTTGAATAACAATTGAAGTCTACCATAGGTTCTCTTGGATGCTCAGAAGACTTCACCTCTAGATGTCACCAAATCTTACACACTGCACCTTTAAGGTTAGGATACGGGTAAAGGTAAGGGTGAGACAACTGGTTGGGATGGTTGGGGTAAGGGGCTTGGGAATGTCTTATGTCAATGAGTGTCTTCACTAAGATAGAAGTACTGGCGGGTTTGTGTGTGTATGTGTGTGTGTATATGTGTATGTGTGTGTGTGTGTGTGTGTGTGTGAAAATTCTAAGGGCAAAACTAAACGCCTTTAACATGCCCCCCCCCCCGCCCCGGCCGCCCCCCACCACAAAGTGTGCCCTCTACTGGTATAATATGCACTATGCATTACATAAACTCTATAGCATCGACTATTATTCTAAAGGTGTTACTGTCACATACAGGGTCAAAGAAGAAGAAGAGGATTGGACAATAACCACATTCTAGTTTTGAGGTCATAGTTCTGAATGTAAAAAGATACAGTTCAGGCCACGAGGTGACTGTTATTCAACACGCAGGAAACAAAACACTCGCTACGAGAGGGCGAGGAGCGCCCCCCTGTGGACGTCTGTGAAACCACAGCAAGTCTGTCAAACAAAGACAAGAAGTGACCATCAACTTGAGTGAGTGGATGTGATGGGACCTCGCTCCCGGTGGCTGCTGGTGAGTATGACATCACGGTGATGGGGGCGTGGCCAAGAAAAAACAGCAGATCAAACGGGAGACTTTGTGACAACGGCGTCGTAATATCAAGATGTGATTGACTTTTTTTCCCCATTTATATTTCTCGTTCCCCGAAATAAATTACTTTTCAAGTCAGTGTAAAAATATTCTTAAAGGTTAAAGGTTAAAAACCAGCTGCATTTATAACTTCCCACATGACATTCATCTGTTCACGTTCCCTCAGAGAGGATTTGTACAGGAATTCCAAAAACGCCGCCCACGCTTACAGTGTCCACTGGCTTTGGTTCGATACTAAAGTGCACCTGTGTGACATCGGGCTGCACGGCGACAACGTCCAACACAGACCACGCCATTCTCCTCCTCCACCACTGGGAATCAACTGGTTTGATGAATGATTATTAGGAAAACGTGGAGCGGATTTGTTCCACGGTAACGATCAGAGACGTGTGTACACAGCAAGCCGTTCTCCACCACACGAGACAAACAAACAGCATCCTTCAAAACAAACAAATAAATAAATTAAATAGCTTCGACCAGCAAGCAGCAAAATACAATCGTCACTATTATGCATTAAAGGGGAATTCCACGGTATTAGGCGTTTCTCTCTCTGATTGGTTGAGTTCCTAGACCAACGAAAACGAACCCGTGACCTCGCTAACACGTTCCTGAGTCGAACGTCAGCACACAGAATAAAGTGCCATCACACATGAAGGGGAGAAGTTAAGCTGCTACAAGTCTTAACTGTTTAAAGGACTATTGCACATCAGGCAGGAAGTCTGGCCTCGGTCGGGGCTCTTCTAGTGTTGGTGCAAGGAAACTATTTTTTTTTTTTTTTCCCCCCCGGGAAGACAATTGAGAGACGACACAGGTTTTCATTTTCCTTCATCTGAAGAGCTCAACATGGATCAACATGGACATTTCAAATTCCAACCAGAGACAGCGCAACCTCAGAGTGCCGAGGTCAGCAAATCTCTCACCTTCCCACCACACTTGGTTCTGACCCGCGTGAGACACGCTAACACAAATCGCCTCCTCACTCAAAACCATGTTCAGCATCCGAACCGAGCACACGGACCTTTTGTTTTCATTTCTGTAAACATGAGAAAGACAGAACTTTAAAGAAACAAACTCTCACCACAATCAAACCAATCCTGTTCTTTATAATTCACCTGTGTTGGATGTGGACTTTAGGAAACGTTAGAAAAACAAGTGGTGCGACTGTTTAAACGTCCTCTCCTTGGGTTAGCATGTACTTGGATCGTTATTATAAAGGTTTTTTTTATTTTATTTGTGCTGTCGATATCAAAAATCCCAAACACCAGATTTGGATATAAACAGGAAGTTAATTCAGTTTGGGGAGGAAATGGAAATGTTTCCTGAGGTCTGGTGCACACTTTGAAAGGCAGAGGAGCTCAAACTAAACCGCAGCTTTAAAGGTGCAGTGTGTAAGATTGAGTGACATCTAGAGGTGGAGTTGCATGAGGCATGTGGACACTCCCCCTAAAAACATGGTGGTGCAACATAGCCGCCTCTGCAGTTAGGACCTGCACCCGGTGTAAATATAAAGGGTTTATAAAATAACGAAAACAATAATTGGTTCATTGAGGTGATTTTAGACATATGATAAAATATTTATATCAATATTAGTATAAATACGATCAATCCATTTCTGTCACACCTCAATCTTACACACTGGACCTGTGATTGATTATAGCGGTCAGAGCGACACACTTGAGAGAACATGTTATAATTCATAGTCGTTGACTTCATTAAAAATGTCTGATCAGCTCGCTCTGATTGGCTGTTGTGCTCTTAAAGGTGCAGCATGTAAGATTTTGGTCAATTCATTTTTGAAAATTCTAAAAATATGAATCAGTTGTACACTTTTCATGATTTTAAAATCAACTATATGTTTTCTTTTTTTCTGTAACCCTAAACTGAACCCATTAATGTGTATTTACACAGGGGGGGGGGCTCTCTATGGAGGCCGCCATGTTTGCACGGTGGTAAAAGTGGACCTGCTGAACATCTTTTGAGGTTCAATGACAGCGGAAATCTGCCGTAGGTTCCCCTGCATGTTCGGAAGGGTGAGGGTGAGGTGATGGATACAACCTGCAACTTCACCTCTGGAGGTCACCGAATCCTACACGCTGCACCTTTAAATATCGATCATTTATGTTGTTTACAGTTTGAGACAAAGGCTCTGACGCAACGGGAGCCTGGATATTCTTTTGTAAACTCCCCCTCACACCTCAAGACGTTTATGTGCAGATAATCAGCTCAACCTAACCCTGAATCTGACCCCTGACCCCTGACCCCTGACCCCTGACCCCTGACCCTAATCCATCACCTACAGGGTGCGAAGTGAACGTACCGCGCCATGCTCTGCAGACTGAGACACACGGCTACACACAGAAGAAGAAGCTCTGGACTAAAACACACAGACATAATAACAACAACAACAACAACAACAACAACAACAACAACAACAATAATAATAATAATGACGATAAAGCACACTCAGTCGTCTCTTCTTGCCAGTGTTTGCATATTGTACTGTACAGAGAATAATGGCGCATTCGGCTGGTCGTCGTAAACTGGCAAACTTCTACGCTTCTCGCACGTGTCACATGGCGGACGCTGTATGTACAAGGTCGAAAGAAGCATTCCGGGCGAAAAGTATAAGGACCGATGAAATCTTGAGGTAGCAAATTCAACTATGAAAAACTAGAAGCAATCAACTGTCATGCACGCGCCCCGACCCCCCGCGTTGGAGGGATCAGAGCCGCCCGAGAACTTGGTTGTGTTTGAGAATGAGACGCGACCGAGCGGAAAAGGTCACGACGCGTTGAAATATCGGTACACTGGGGGTTTCCTCCTCGGGGCCGACGCGAAGCGGTTGTGGCGCACCGGTCGGGTGGTACCGGGGGGGGGTGGGCCGCTCGGCCGTCTGCTCACCGGCGAACCCGCACGATGCCCGCTGATATGTTCATTGAGAGAATTCATGGCTTTTTAACCCTCCGGTTCCCGCCCCCTGAGGTGAAACCAGCCAATCCAGTGTGCTCATGGGAGGAGGGGGGGTGGGGGTTGGGGTGGGGGGGGAGGAGGAGGGGTGGCTCCGCCTCTTCGGGGGCCGGGGGAAGGAACCAATGACGGCGGGTTTCCTGTTAGGCCAGCTAACACTACGATTCACCAGTGAGTTTGTGAGTTTTTTTTTGTTTGTTTGTTTGTTTTTTTTTTAGCGAGTGTTTGTTTGTTTTTTATCGGAAGCGCGGCGACATAGAGAGTAAACGTCAGATCGACGGGGTTTGATTTTCCAGTGCAAGACGTCAAATGGCTACTTGTTTCGTCGTCAGCTCGTCCGGCGCTGCTCGCTCTCTCCAGTTCCTCCGACGCTGGACTCCACAGCAGTAAAGGGATTCGAACGCGGCAGCTCGTCGGACCGCGTCGGCCTGGACCGTCTTCATTAAGGGGCGGAGCTCCTCGCCTCTCCGCTCGGGTTTTGGTTAAAGGTTGTGTCAAGAGTGAAGTTCAAACATCTCCACATGTGTGGTTAAAGGGGCAGAGGGTGTGGGGGGGGGGGGTTGGGTTGGGGTTGGGGAGGGAGGTGCGTTGAGGCAGGGGTGGGCAGGGACATCCGTCGATGGTGGAGGTCACATGACCCGGTGGAGACGGGAGGAACTGCAGGACTAGCCCCCGCCCCCCGCCCCCACCCGCCCCCACCCGTCACCGCCTCCTTAGCTGCCCCCCGGGTCGGAGCTGTGTCTCTGCGGTGTCCTTGAGTCCAGAGGAGTCTGCGGTTCCTGGAGCGACTGCCTCCTTTGAGCCTCAGCACCCGGAGGAGGTGCTGCTCTCGTGCCGGTCGCGAGCCCAATTCCCGTCACGGCACACATCTCCGAGCCGAAGTCCAGCGCCGCTCCGAAGCTCGAGCCAACCGCCGCCCCGCCCCCCAACTCCAGCTCTAAGCCCGACCCCGCCGCCGGTCCTGGTACCAGCCCCGCCACGATCCCGGTCCCCAGGCCCCCCAGGTCCAGCTCCAGCTGAGTCTCCGCTGGTCTGTCTGGAAACTCCTGGAAGTCCTGTGAATCCAAGATCTACGAGGAGGAGACAGATGCTTTCGTGTATACATTTAAAAAAAAACATTTTATTTTGATCTCTTCCTTTGTTCTTTAATTGCTTTTTAAATTTCACAATTTTGATATCGACAGGTCACAGAGGAAGCATTTCCTTTCATTTTTAAAAGCTACACTTCTTTACTTCACCTGTGATAAAGAGGCCAGAGTGTCTGTCTCCAGAGGTGTCACAGCTTGGACCAGTCGCTCTCCTGGACCCGGACCTAGACCCGGACCTGGACCCGGACCTGGACCCGGACCTGGACCGGGACCGGGGCCAGGGTATGGCGAGGCCTGCAGAGGAGACGCCTGAAACACGGAGCATTGAGTTTCTTACTGCCTCTTCCTCAAACACAGACGGTATGGTGAGTACATTTTGTGTGTGTGTGTGTGTGTGTGTGTGTGTGTGTGTGTGTGTGTGTACCTGAGGTGGTGTGGAGACAGCGCTGTAGGCAGGAGGAACCAGAGCCATCTGCCTCTGCAGCAGCTGCATGATCGCTCCGATGTCTGTTGACATGCGACTCTCCAACCTGCAGAAGCACAGCACCACATCCTCCTCGTTACCACACAGACCACCACCTCGTCCGTTCGCTGAGTCGGCACATTTCACCCTCACTTCGCTCTTTCAAACCCCACACGCAACGAACGTGACTTCGCCTAAATCCTGTGTGTTTACCGAGGACGGGGCGGCCGCTGGGGGGGCCCCCCCCCCCCCATGAGCCCGCCCCCGCAGCTCTGCGAGTGTTCCGGCCCTTTGCCCACTTTTGACGGAGCCAGGGAGTAGGAGGAGCCAGGATTGGGCGAGATGGCGACAAGGGACACGCCCCCACAATTTGCTTCAAATGTGCACGGCGCTGAAACCAACGGGTGCCGCACATGCCAGGTCGGCGCGGGTGTCGGTCGAGAGACCACGCCCTTAATTATGCGCCATTTCAAACGTCGACCAAATAAAAACGAGCAGGTCAGAAAGAAATTCACCCCCCCCCCCAACAGACTCAAAACATGTTTCATTCACCTCTAAAGTTGAACGATTTAATTTATTTATTTTTGGAGTCCACCCCCCCCCCCCCCCCCCCCCCCCCCCCGTGGCCATCCTGTGAACTGCAAGCTTTCACAAACGTGAATGCTGTCACATTGTTCAAATGTTAGAAATAGCAACACGGAGAGAAAAGGTTAAAAAAAAAATTTTTTAAAAAAGGGACATCAGCACGTCAACGACGCCGAGAGACGGGAGGCGGGTTGCCGGGACGACGGCGGTAAACACCGGACGACGGGGAACGACGTCACTACCTGTTGAGTTGTTTCTGCAGCAGGTCCAGGCGCGTGTCCAGCTGGCTGCGCTGCTGGCGGCTCAGGCTGTGAATGGGCGTGTTGAGCGGCGGCGGCGAGGCCAAGCTGCAGCTGGGAACCTCCTGGTACTGACCGCCCCCCCGACTCTCGCCCCAGAAGCTGAAGATGTTGGACACACCTGAGAAAGCCCCTGAGAGAGACGGCGGTGGTTTAAAGGTGCAGTGTGGAGGATTTCTGTCCTTTTCGTCGCCTCTGATACTAACGGGGGCGGTTGCATGTTGACATTTCCATGAATTTATAATCACCCAAATGTATTGTTGTTGTTTTTTTTTTTTGTTCAACGACCCGTAAATGAGCCCTTTAACTCTTATACGCACCTTTAAAAAAGAAAACGTGCGTGATCGCATCAGAACGAGCTTTGAAAATGATCAAAGATACATCTTTTTTATTTTCATTTTTTTAAAATTTCATTAACCAACATCAGTCTTAATCCTACATATCAAATATTCGTGCATTTAAAAAACATTTAACTCTTCAATTGCCGTGTTTTGCTCATGATACTCCGCTTTCACCCTTCTCAGGGTGAGGGTGAGGTGATGGATACAATATGCAACTTCACCTCTAGAGGTCACCAAATCTTACACACTGCACCTTTGATTTTATTTATTTATTTATTTATTTTAAATATTTACCCGACAGTGCGTTGCAGGTGTTCCCAGTCTTGGGGTCTCCATCCCCTTCAGAGTTCTCTTTAAAGTTCAGGGGCGGGGCCTGAGCCTGAGGGTTACCCAGGATTTCAGGGGGCGGGGCCAGGCCGCTCACAACCGCTCCTCCCCCTCCCTGGAAGAGAAGGAAATAATCCAACACACACACACACACACACAAAATCAGCTGGTGTTGTGCCGAGAACTTTGCACATCTGGGACGTTTGGACGAGAGCAAATTCTACCTCATCGCCGCTGGAGTGAGACGACACCGAGCCCCGATGCGGCTTCCACTTCCTCTTCGGCGCCTCTTCCTGTTTCTGGCTGTTGGCCGCCTCCCTCTGCCTCCGTCTCACCGTCTTATGGGACTTTTTGATCTCTCCTGCGTCGGCGTCATCTGGACAGACGTGAACAAAGAGCAGATGATCGAGGAGTCCATCGTCACGGACGCGACTCATCCTCAAATTCCACGCCAG
Organism: Chascanopsetta lugubris; assembly: GCA_016785325.1. Lineage (NCBI taxonomy): Eukaryota > Metazoa > Chordata > Actinopteri > Pleuronectiformes > Bothidae > Chascanopsetta > Chascanopsetta lugubris. Next base: position 32,210 of record JAFBJT010109709.1, read on the forward strand.
CGAGTCTCCGTTTGGCGCCAAAACTCGGCCACATTCACGCGCGACAAGGGAACCGACGGCGCGTCTACCTTTCTCTGTGCGGCGCCGGAATGACAACTTCCGTCGGCGTAGCTTGTTGAATCCCCCGCAGTTGGAGTCGTCGCTGCTCGGAGAGCCCGGGATCATGTTGGTCTGAGGGGGGAGGGGGGGGGAGGAGGGGCGGGGCAATCGGATGAATTGAAATTCCATATCAAAATCAAGCGGCTCATCGCGGTTGAGCGTTCACTCACGTCTCGGAGGTTGAACGTGATCTCGAGGTTGTTCCAGAAATGGTCGGCGAACTCCGGATACATGTCCAGCACCTCCAGGACGTCCTCCCGGAAGATCTTGTGCAGGTCGCAGTAGGTCAGCGCCCGGACGTCGGCGTTGGATTTACCGGGGCGGGTGTAGAGGTTGATGGGCTCTCCGAAGATGTCGTTCTTCCCTGGAGGAAGGAGGAGAGACAGAAACGATTGAAGGTGGGCTCAGAGCGGAGACCCCGCCCCCCCCCCACCCCCCACCGAGAGACGTCTCTTCATTTTTGAACCCTCACGCATCGCTCAGGACGTGTTGTTCGTCCAACTGAGCAGATTTCACCCCTTTTTCTCTGTCTGTCATTTTGGCGAGTCTTTCGTAACAGGGTCTCTCTCGTGGCAAAATTTGGAAAAATAAATAAATAAATAAATAAATAAATAAATAAATAAATACAAAGATAGACGAGCAGAACGTGGTGAAACGTCTTTACCACCCTCTGTCATCGAGGACAACACGCCTGCTTCCAAAAAACCACTATGAAAACGTTTAAAAACAGATTCATATTTTTCCCACTTTTTTTTTTTTGCACACACGTCTTCAACAACCTCAGCCTTTGTTCAAAACCACCCAACGTTCGATCCCTCTGAGGATTTGAATCCTTTTCACTGCCCGTTTGATTCCATTTTCTTGAACAAACCCACCCAAAAAAAAAATGGCTTCTTTTTTTTTTTTCCATGAGACAAATGTAAAGTGGCAGGCCGATTGTTTTCAAATCA
>JAFBJT010109709.1:36569-50315 GCA_016785325.1 Chascanopsetta lugubris
GTCGCACACACACACACACACACACAGAGAGAGAGAGAGAGAGAGAGAGAGAGAGAGAGAGAGAGATTCTCTGACTAATATTTAATGTAAACAGAACATTTTGTCAGTTCACAAAATGAGGAGACTGTAGTGCATATGTAAGTGGCCTCACTCCTCTGTTACCGTTCTATCTTTACGACAGCAAACTGAAAGAAAGGTTTCTCCGTATGTTATTTCCTGATAAGCCTCGCACATTTCTCACCTAATGTGTCTGTTATAGCTCCTTACCCGTAGTAACCTGCTCTATGAATTCATGTTCATAAAGATGGATGACGTGTACGCTGCTAAAAGTGAAGCCACAGCATCTCAAAATGTCACCCAGTGGCTGTCTGCAGTACGTATATGAAATAACCCCCCCCCCCCCCCGCCATGTTATAAGAGGGAACGTGGCTGTGGGCTCTTGCCTGCACACACACACACACACACACACACACACACACACACACACACACACACACACACACACACACACACACCACACTCAGGTGGGCTACCCTGGCCGCTTGTGAGCTGGTGGAGCTCAAGCCTCAGCTAAGGGCTACAGGGTCTGGGCAGGAGAGCAGGGATAGTGTGGTGATCCGGGTTCCAGTGTAAGCAAGTGCACAGGAGGAGTCACTGGTCGTTTGTAACACTGATGTCATTCATGGGAAGGAACCTCCTGGGTCACTTCACACAGCTGACCACAGGCTGACAGAGGCAACTAAGTCACGTGTGACATGTCTAATTTCTGTAGCTTATGTAACAGCCGGTTCCCTCACTGACATTAAAGGTGCAGTGTGCAAGATTTGGTAACATCCAGTGGTAAAATTGCATGTTGTATCCATGGCCTCTTCTGAGCACGAAGGAGAACATATGGTAGCCCTCAGTTGTCATTAAACCTCAAACAATGTTTCATATGTCTACTCTGGGCTACTGAAAAACAGGCTTGCGAATGTTCTCTATCATATAAATGAACTCTGTATATCTGATCAATATATTTCTTAGTATATCCACGATGATAACAATGTATGTTATTCTTTTTGATGAAGGTCAAATACAACTTATAATTCACCGTATCATATGCAAAATGAAAAGGGCAAAGAATAAGTGGATGAATATGGGTATTCATAGAGGAAAGTGGGAATTCATTGGTATTTTGATTATTTAAATGCCAACGGATGAACAACGATCTGGACGATCTCATGTCGATTGTTATTTCAACTCGACGGAAAGGTCAGGACGCCGCCTCCTCTGATCCCAGAGCTCAGATCAAAGTACAGACAACTCGCAATTTACACCATCATGCCATACTCTTCTTCAGTCCATGAGCATCGATGTGGACGGGGATGTCAGGGCAAAGAGTCAATGATAGATTTAAAGTTATCAGCTGATTCACGAGGCCTTTTGTTTTGAATAAAAAAGAAATGTATTTTGGTGATTATCTGTTCACGTGGTGGGACCGGGAGATAAGAAGAGCCCATTTTATTTTGATAAATGATCAATCTGACAGGGACATTAGAACCTTTGCGCCGACAGAGCGGCTGAATCAGATACAGTCGCATTTGAGCCAATGAGAGAAATGCCAAGTCTGGATCCAGAATAGCAATGAGATTCTGGGTGTGGACCAGTTTATCCCCGGTACATTTAAAAGGACGTGGGCCAAGATCATGTAGGATAAGCTGGTGTCAGTGTGACTTAACCCCTTGACTGCTTTCATCCCCGAGGCTCCAGACAAAGTTGGGGAAGCACCGTACACAAGTTGGAGGATTGAATGTAATGAGTGCTCTTTTACTGGCTGAATGATACAGCCGCACGATTCCTCACCTCCTCTGCCACCGCGCGCACTTTCATTTTTATCAAGTTCAAAAGCTTGCTTCGGGGAAATGACAGCATGCGTGTGTAGTGTGCATTAGTTGGCAAAACAAGTCATTTGTAAGTGTACTTGAGTGGTTTGAGTAATGCAGTCCTTAAGCCCTTGAGTGGTGAATGGGTGGAAGAGGAAAATGAGACTCTTCAGGTTCTTTTCCTCTTCACATGAGCTCACACGAGAGGTTGAGAGCGTCGGGCGCTCGGTGATGAAATGCATCAGTCTTACAGAGGGCTCGGCGCATATCAAAGCTGAACGAGCTGCTGGGGAGTTTCAAAGAGCATCCGTCTCCTCATTACATCCACAGCTTGCATGAAATGTTTGGGAAACAGGGTGAGCCACCCGCTCTTCACTCACTGAATACACAACAACTACTTGAATGCAGCCTATATGATATCAAACAACTAAAGATACCTGTCTGATACATGCGTACTTTTTTTCCTTATTCGAGGACCCCCTGTAACCACTATGTCACTTAAAGGTGCAGTGTGTAAGATTTTGTGACACCAAGAGTCATTGGCTAACGTTAGTGTGGCTCGAATGTCCTTTAGCAATCTTATTCATTTGAATACGATTCTTGACAATGACATGAAAGGAGAGTAAATATCACTGCAATGAAAATCCACACGTAAATGTAAAAGCTGTAAAATATAATTCCTCACACTGCACACTGCAATGAGGATTTCTTGGTAACTGATTACTATATATTTACCCAGTCATGTACGGTCATGTATCTCTTTAATCTATTCTTTCTATGATCAAAAGTAAGATAATGTTATATGAATATCATATGGTTTTCCATTCTCATGTTATGGAGCAGATGATTCCTGAATGTTCTCTGAGCAGCACGGTAGCAGTGCATGGAAAAGAGAGAAATGGGGGAAAAGAAATGAAAGGCAATCACATGAGGGTTGGCTGCATGGCTTTGAATAGCAAGCATGGAAAATCCATTCTTGATTGCAGGAAAGGTGAGAGGAGGTCAGGGCAGGTCAGTGCTGATGGAGAGAAATTGTCTAAAGAAAGAAGAGAAGGGCATCCAAAAGGATCCCACATGCAGACTATTTACCTCCCTTCGTGCCATTCTCTGAGACATTCTGTATAATTGGCTGCAGAGGAAGTGAGCTAAGCAGGCTTGCAGCACGGAGATAAAGTTATTACCAAGAATTAAATTAGATTCTGTCATAAATGTTTTTTTCAGTCCTGCAAAAATTGCTGAAATAATATCATGATTTGCTTAATTGTTGGGTATAGGCCAAGCTAAAAATGCTGAGTTTGTGCATTTCCTCAATATTTCCTTAAGGATAAACTGTGGACTGTGCGGCTGAACTAATCCATTATCATGCACGTCTGTATGAAAAGCATGCGCCTCTTCTGTTCTCAGGCAGGCGGTGTGGCCTGCCTTAATTTTGGTTGTGATCAGGGCAACTATTATCTGCAGGACCGCATGGATGAATTCACCCTTGGATGTATATAATGGATGTAACAGCCTAGTGTGATGGCAGGAGTTGCTCTGTAGGACAGAATGAAAGACTGGTTAAAGAAAAGCAGGTGTGTCAGCATGTGATTGTTTAGTCATATTTTTAGATGTACAAAAAAAATGAGCAAAATCTTACACACAGCACCTTTAAGCAGACGGAATCACGTAATCTACAATGTATTGCAAGTGTATTTACACCAGCGCGTCCAGCACTGTTTAATTGCCATCCAATCACAGAGAACACACTTCAATGGTAGGCGCGCGTGAGTGAGATCAAAGTTATCAGGGGTTATATTGTGGATTATCAAATGTTACGTCTTCCATTGCTACACTAAAGCTCTGTCCACCTTGATTTTTCAAAATGTTTTCAATGGCTCCATCAGAAAGGGCAAAATAAAACCAGTGCTAGACCCTACTCGTGCTGTCTTTTTCCCAGCTGGAACAGCTAACTAGCAACCCGCTCCCCGAGGCTGAATCGCTAACACCAGCAATTCCTGTGTCAGTCTCAGCCCAAGAGAGCGGTGGGATCAATTGGGGCCAGACCAACCCTGTTGTCACCTCGGTGGGCCCCCGGCCAATTTGGCCGCGCTTCTAAAGACATCCAGCAGCCCCTGCTCCTCACCCTTGACCTCTGCCTGACCCTGTTACTGAGGTGACGGTTAGCAGCAATTTCTTTCACGTTACCTACTGACCACTGCCGCTTCTTCCTTTCTGTTTTTTTCCTGCCGTTGCCAGTTGGATTGTGACCCTGGGTCGCCATTCTGAATATGAAGGGGAGAGCGTGTATGTGTATGTGTGTATGTGGAGGGAAACACAAGGACGATTCTGAAATAAAAACATGAACATAACTGTGTTTCCGACGAAGGTGCGGTGATTCTGACATCAGTGTTCACATTGCAGCTCGATTATTATTTTGAAATATGATTCTTGCTTTGGCTCCAGATTGTCTGATCTCCGGGCCTCTCTTTAGGTACGGCTCTTTTTTCCTGTACAGTCGAATCTGCTGGAACCTGCCTCTCTCCCGTCTGCCAGTTTCTGATCCGCACTTGATGGACTGACCTTGAGGTGTGCACCAAGACTATTTTATAAGCTTCAATTTAGCAATAGTCAGAATGTGGGTTGAAATGAGAGTTGAAATTCATGCAAGCACCGGCCGGTCGATTCTTGCAACAACAAAAACACACAAAGAGGAAATCCACATTTTGATGTTTATGTGCACTTCTTTAAAAAAAAAAAGTGACTTGATATTTTATGAGATAATGACTTGACATTTTATGATATATCTTAATATAAATAAGATAAAATGAGGCTGTTCTTTCTTCCTTATGTGAATGTGATTGTTGAAAAGTGAAGATAAGGACTAGATAACACTGCTTTTATGAATACATAAGACAAAGATAAAGAAATGTTTGTATAGAAATTGTATAGATTGTATAGAATTAATAAGATGAGTAAATGGTCTTTATTCATACAGCGCTTTATCAAGTCTTGATGATCTCTCAATGTGCTTTACAGTACAGTTTACATTCACCCAGTCACTCAAACATCCATTCAGTGCGTCTACGTATTTGCAGCACTTGTATGGATAAGCACATGGGACAGTGAGCGTCATGTACCTCATATTTCCATTTACGGTGTTTTATTGTGAAGCCCTGATCCTCGTCTCCTCGTTATCCCCCATCTCCGTCACCTGTGTCTGCGTCTGCACCTGACTCCCATCCCCACTCATTGTCCCGTGTACTGAAGCCCCTCGTTTCCTCCTTGGCCTTGTCGTGACGTTTCACTTCGGCTCTCTTCACCTCAGTGTAAACTCACCGCTGCCTCACTTTTCTTCCTGACCTCTGTTCGTGCAGTTGCGCTGCGTTCCTGTTCTACCTGTTGTTCGTGAGCGATTACCTACCTGGCTTTTGAACCCCGGGTTGTATTTCAACTTTGCTTTTGCCAGAATCCTGGTGTCCAGTTACTGACACAAATAAATACTTTGCTAGAAACGATCAAGTTGACTCCTCGCTTGGGTTCCCTGTCCTGTGAGCTTACAAGTGAGGGGTTCAGTGTCTTGCCCAAGAACACCACGGCATGTAATGCAAGAAGAGTATGGAGGTATATGAAGTGGATGATTATATTACAGTATATCCCATACATGCACATCCATTCAAAACTGATGCTGCTCATGCAAGTGCTCCCAAAGCAAATGACCGAATGGAGACAATAGCCAGAGGATGATGAGTGAGCACACAATCAATGTCAACAGCGCTGTCGTCCCCACGCCATCTCTGCCACGCCTCTGTAGCTTTCATGAAAGGGCTGGGGGGCGGGGTGAGATGCAACTGTTGCATTGTTTTTTCAAAGTGCAGCTTCCTCTTGCTTTTTGAGGATGAATGACTCTACCTTTGAAAGGCCCAGATGTGATTCGATCAGTCCATTGTTTTCCGAATTAAGCCGCAAAGAGACACAATACTACTCCTGCTGCTGGCCCAAGAGGCTTTCCTTAGCTCCGGTCTTTCCTTCTTTTCTTTGCTCTCTCATTGCTGAATCTTGATTGAAGCCACCTTTTCATTTCCATCCGTGTTATAATGAATATCCGTGAATCCTTAAACACAGCTAGGTGCAAGGTATAGACTGGTCTACCAGTCTCTGCTAATTGATAATCTTGAGGGGAGAACGTGCAAAATTGAATCCATGTTATGCTTCAGAGGAATCCGTGGATACACGCACAAACACACACACAAACCGAATTTTTTTGGGGATCTATGAATCCATGTCTTTTACATGGCACTTTCACATCAGCCAGCCACTGCCTACCTGACCTCCAACTAACGTCTGACCTTGTGGAAGAAATGATAGAAAAGCATCACATTATTGATGAAAAGAGAGCACATATTTGAAGGCAGCGTATTAATGATGTGACAGGCACTAATTCATACTGAACCCCTCACAAATGTGCGTACCCACAAACACACACACACACACACACACACACACACACGCACACACACACGTGCGGCCTCCTGGGAACGATGGATCTTGATTAAGTGTGAGGAAGGAGGGAGCAGCGGGGGAACGGAAGACGCCAAGTCAAAGTCGTTTAACGTAAAGTTATGACACTTTTATGAGGCCTGCTTTGAAAATTGGCAGCGACAGTGCAGAAACACACAAGACTCATGTTCTCAAACACACACACACACACACACACACACACACACACACACACAAAGAGAGGCAAGGTGTGTCAACACATTTCTGTTGCAAACCAAGCACACTGATTGGTTTCCCTGCCGGAGCCCACCTTCCTCCTATCAGCCAATTCCTGATCCTGCCTTGAGGGAATGACCTTGGGCCGACGGCCGAGGCTATTTCATGAGCTTCATTTTAGTGCTTGTCAGCATATGTTGCGTAGGTATCTGTGAGCGCGGGAACACCCACATGCTCCAGCCTGTTGATTCCCATAAAAAAAAAAAAGAAGTCCTTTGTGTTTTCCTTTTTGTGCGCATAGTCGCAAACTCCCACGCTATTGTCCTGCGAGCATTCACCGTCTGTCAATCAATAGCCTCCAATTACAAATATAATACACTCAATTGACTCGGCGGGCGGGAGGCTAGATTGCAGCGTGGAAAGCTATTAAAGGGGTGCGGCGCGGCGTGCAGAGAGGCGAGTCCCTCGAGTTGTGGTTGTGCCTGTGTGTGAATGTGTGTGTGTGTGTGTGTGTGTGTGTGTGTGTGTGTGTGTGTGTGTGTGTGTACACTGGGAAGGCAGACAGGGCTGAATGGAGGATGCTGTCAGGAACTAATAGCTTTGGGAGGTAGAGTGGGGCTGTGTGTGTACAGCAATCTCACCCTGTCTTAGGAGAGGGGTGTAATACTGATGAGACAGTGAGGGCCTCTGCAAGTAGGATGACTTGACTGGGAGGTGCCATCTGCATGTATGTCAGATCGTGTGTGTGTGTGTCTGTGTGTGTGTGTGTGTCTTTGTGCATTTGATAACATTGCAGAAATCCCACGCTACACCAGCCCGGCTCCACCACCCACAGCCGACCGCTACATGATAAAGTGACTCTGCCCTGAGATTGAGAGCCACCTTGGCTGTGATACACTTCTGTCACAAGAAGACAGGTGTAAGGAAAAAAAGTGAAAAAAACAACAACTCTGGGACTGAAGCAAGATAGCGATATACAGAGAGTAGTGCTGGAGGGGGGGAGTGGTTAAAGAGGACTCTGGAGATAACTAAGGTATTTGAGAGACAGGTGCAATATAGAGGAAGAAGAAGAGAATTCAGGGTGGGGGAGATGCAACGCAGTGGGGGTGGGTGTTGGAAATGGAGGAGGAAGATCCGAGGAAATGACAGAGAACAAAAGGCAGCGATAGGATATTGGACAGCTATTTATTCCCATGAATATCGGCGCACATCTGCTGGCGAGGCCACAAATATTCTGCGAAAGAAGAATCAGGGTGGCAAGCGGCAATAAACGAGGGGAAACGGAGGCGAGGACACACACACACACACACACACACACACACACACACACACACACAGGAATAAGGTTGAGATAATGAGCGATGAACAGAGAAAGCTATTTCCCTTTTTCAAATCACACATTTTTGTTTACCCTGCTTGGCATCACAGGGCCCTGCAGAGTCAGATGAATCAAATGTATAAGTTGAGATGGAACCCTGTGGCTGGACTGCGAGAGGAATTCGAACTTGAATGAATATTATTCACAATTAGAGTTTTATTTATTTATTTTTTTCTCAACATTCCAGTTGAAGGTCCCCGCACTGCAGGCTATACACTAGAGGCCTTACATTCAATGCAAAAATGCTGACACAAGCTGATTAGAGCTCTAGCTCTTACCTGTCCAACTGTTGCCGTGCAGTCCCATACGCAGCAAAACAATAAAAAACGATGAGAAAACACAGAGAGCTGTGACCGCAGATAAACACGGCAACACACAAATCAACACACACACGCTGTCGTGGTTCATTAAAGCAGTGGTTCTCAACTGATCTGGCTTCAGGACCCGTCATTGCACCGTGATGACGAGCCGCGATCCAAATTGAAGAAAATGTTCAAATACTGATGAAAAGATCGAGCAGTTTGAGCCTGAGGTGTTACAGAATATATACAGTTCAATGATAAACAAAACAACGATCAGCAGGTGGCGATGCCAAAGAGGGAATCATTCCCATTTACACTCATTTAGCTGCATTTTAGCGTCGTCAGTGTCGAACCTGGGTTTCACCACGGTCAATTAGCATTGACAAACATTGCGGGACTTCTTCTCTCTGTGAAATGGTGGGTGTCTATTCGCATTACGGGGCATTATTGCCACCTACAGGTAAGGAGTATGAATAGACAGCATTCCTGTGCATAAACAATCCTCTTCAAAATAAAAGCATATGATTTTTTTTTCCGCGACCCACTGAAAACGGGTCTGTTACTTACGTTTGGGTCGCGACCCGCCATTTGGAAATCACTGCATTAAAGCACGCAGACTCAACAATCTGCAGTCGAACTGATTGCCATTTGTTAACAATATATGATAACGATTTAGAAACATTCAAGTATGTGATAGAAATTTGTAACGAAGGGTACGTAAAGGTATGTAAATTGTTTGCAACTATGAAAAAGTTGCGTCCACCGACAAAATCCTAAGCATCTATGTCTCCTCAGGTGACAGTATTTGAAGGTCATGTCTTATTTCTATCCCTCACAATGTGCCCCTCACTTTATTGCATGCTCTTTATTGCACTGTCTGTAATGATGATGATGATGGCAGACAGGGAGCAATGAGGAGAGAGGGACGGGGGAGTGATGTGCAGCGCAGGTAACCAGCCACAAAGATCACGGCCTTGGTTAAATGCTGAAAATGTCGGAGCAAATGTTTAAAGAGAAATTAAAGTTTGGTCAATATTCATCTGAGCAGGGACATGGTTGAGTGGAGACACTGATCTTTTATCACGGTTTTTAACAAAATTGTATTTCTTAACATATTACAAACTCTCCAAACTCTTATATGCCATTCGAACCACGTGCTACCAGTGCCTGAAGCGCCTGCAGGCAGGGAAGGAGGAGAGGACGGATGGATGGATTGATGGATGAATGGGTGAATAGATGGAAGGATGGGTGGATGAATGGATGGATGGATAGATGGATAGATGGATAGATGGATAGATGGATGGCTGGATGGATGGATAGATAGATAGATAGATAGATAGATAGATACAGTAGATCGATAGATCGATAGATCGATAGATCGATCGATAGATAGATAGATAGATAGATAGATAGATAGATAGATAGATAGATAGATAGATAGATAGATAGATAGATAGATAGATAGATAGATGGATGGATGGATGGATGGATGGATATTACGTCTCATCATTCATGCTACTCTTGTGACACTCTATATGTTTGGATTAGTTTAATCACCATGTCTATTTATGCTCAGTTCAAGTCTATGTCTTAATCAAGTTAAGATATTCATGTTCAGCCCATGTCTGCAGTCTTGTCCTCAGTGGAGCACGGGTGTGTCAAGTTGATGTACATTTTTGTCCTGTCTTGCACTTTCTGTGTTTTATTTTGAAGAGTAACTCCTCTCGTTTCAGGTCACTTGCCCTTCCTGCCCCTTGTGTTTCCCGCCTGTGTGATTGCCCTCATGTGCTGCAGCTGCGTCCCATTACCCCTGTGTATATCCAGCCTGTGTCTTCCACTGTCTTGTTGCCGGTTGGTTGTTTGTCATGTGATTGCCTCTGTCTTGCTCCCGCCTCGACCACGTCCTTGTTTTTCATCCAGCAACCATTTTGGATCTCCCTGAGCTGAGTTGCCAGGTGTTTTGTTATTCATTTATCTTAGTTGAACAGTTCCTCCTCAGGAGTGATTTTTGGTTTTGTATGTTTGAGATTCCTTGCATTTGTTTCTTCCAAGTTCATCTTGCGACCTTTGTTTAATAAACCTTTTTATGTTTTGATCCTTGAGTTCTGCCTTTGGGTTCTTTCCATGTCCTTGAATGATAGATAGATAGATTTGTTGAATGTATATGATGTAACTTTTCTTTAGGATGCGTGATTATCCTCTATTTAAATGCTAGAGGCATTTTATGGCCTATATCTGAACCTACCACCAGGGGGTAGTCAACATGATTTTGTCCACCATTGTCCTTTTGTCCATCTTTACCTAGTCTCTGTATCTACCTCACAGAAATCATTGCTTCTCCCAAAGGCATGGATGACCACAGGGCAACCGGAAGTGACAGTTGTATTTGTCCATATTGAAATAAATTGTATTCCGCGCCTCAGAGAATTTACTTATTGAATCTACATCTCAATTATGTGCCACACATTTCGCACACTGTTCACTCCCCCCGGAGGCCTTAATTCCCCACAGAGCTTGTTATTTCAGCCACAGAACCGAATGTGTTGACAGTGTTTGTGAGGGACCAGAGAAAAATTATAGCCCACAGGGACATATGTGACCCTATGACAGCTTCCAGGTCGACTACATTATAGTTACATCCACCATTTCAGACTTGTCTCCTTTTCCTCCTCTGGAACATGACACCAAGATGAACTTCACTTTCCTTTCCACTGCCTCCCCCTGTCACCTTATAGGCAACATGGAATAGACCAGTGACTCTAAACTGGTTGGTCGTGACCCAAAAGTGTGTCGCAGACCCGTTTTGAGTGGGTTGCTAGCTTTTTGTGTGATGTTCTGTACTATCAAACCTCTCCATCTTTTCATGAAATACATTTGAGGAGTTGAACATTTTCTTCAAGGTGGGTCGCGGCTCTTCATTAAGGTGCCATGATGGGTCCCGAAGCCAGACCAGTTGAGAACCACCGAAGTAGCCAACAATGGAGTCTACTCAAATATCCAAACACAGACTGAGAAGATTCAAGGTCATGCCGAGAGAGTGAGAAGGGGGGTTACCTTCTCACAAGCCCGCAGGCTAACCTGTCAGACTACCCCTTTAAGCCTCTCCCTGTAAAGGAGCAGCATCACCAGGTGAATGTCTCCTAATTGTAAGAAATATAATGTCAGCGCTACAGATACCATCAATTACAGTAACTTGCAGAGCCCGTTTTAATCAAAAAGTGATATTTTTATCTTGTGAGAACAATTTCTCACCTTGTTGGTTCCCTGGTCCAGGGATGGCCAGTCCAGTTTGGTGCCTGACGAGAAACCCCATACTCATTTTACACAAAATATGTCCTTCATCTAGCAAACCGCCATCAAACAGCTGAATTGTTGATGTAGTACAGGTTATCTGTGCGTTTCAGTTCCAACCATGAGCTCTTTTCATTCGCCACTGAGCCTGATGCTGAAAATCAATGGAACAATATATTGTGTTTAGTCCAGGAGTGAAGGCCTTGATGGCTGACCACTGAGTAAATGTAAGTGCTTATGCAAGAATCACCCAATTCTATTATGATTATGATTAGAATGATGATTATATCATTATTATCAACAACAGTAATAATGAAAAACTGGGTTAAATGAATGAAAATGGTTGCTAAGTTAATAGGCAAACTGCTTTTATTGAGATAAGTACTTTATGACAAATGATTTAATATTGAATATTTCACTTGAATCCCGCATGTAATTCACCACTGATCTCGCATCCATTCTTTTTTTTCAACGCCTCTGCAAATAACTGGAATCTAAAAATATTAAGGCCACAGCCAGAAATGTCAAACATGCAGGAATGACTCTGAATGGAACCTGACTTTGAGCTGCAGGTAATATTTATCTAAGCTTTTATATCTCTTGCCGCTTTATGGAACAGCATTTTGTGGTGACTAAGCAGAAAACAGGCTTGTATTTAAATCATCCAGGATACTGTCGGGAGGATATCTCTCCCTTAATTCACAGAGAGTTAAAGAACCCGCAGATTTGCTCCTTAAATACGTCTCTTTCAGCCTTCCGCCTTTCTTGTTCCTGCCTTTGATGACTTGTTTACACCCTGAAACTGTAGATCAAACTGTCCAAAATCATAAGAGCAACACGCAGGAGTTCTGCTTCAGGGGCTGAATTTTCCTTTGAATGTGTCACATTAGGAGCTTCATCTCCTCTGTCAGGCCCACTGCTGCTGAGTGCGGAAGAAGGATTCCAAACTCCGCCAGAAATAGATAATATTTGCAGCTAATATTCGCCCCTCGAAAAGTAGTGTTGAAAACACACTTTCTGATCAATAAAACATCAGGCAGCCATCAGAGCGTCTTTGATGTGAAGCATTTCATCTCTGTTCTGAAAATGCCTCATGATTCAATATTCGTCTAAGAAGAGAATTGAAAAGATTTTTGTGTGCCTCTGAGTGTGTGCGTGCACAGACTTATGGAGTCAAGCTGTGTCGTGTGTTTGTTTCAACCCAGTGTGCATGTTTGTGTGTGTGTGTGTGTGTGTGTGTGTGTGTGTGTTGGGCGCTATGGGAACAGTGAACCCACCATGGTCAGTGGGAGTATTAACAAAAGACTGTGTGCAACCCATGTAAAATTCATGTACTGTGCTGCTTTTACAAAAGAGCCCTGGAGTGGTTTCTGGGGGGAGATTATGCCGAAGCAAAGGGAGGATGGAGCCGACGAAAAACAAGAAACAGGAACAGCAGAGGAGGGAACGACAGAGGGGAAGAGGGAGATACAGGGGGGTGGGGGGAGCAAGGTGAGTCTGACTTTGAGGAGGAGAGGAGGAAAATGATACCTCCGGATGGTCAAAAAGGCGAGTCAAGTCAAAGCCTGTTTTCAGTGGCAGTATGTAGTATGAAGAGACATTCCTATGGTGGAGTCAGACTGAAAAAGAGTGTCCATGACAAACATGAACTCTTAAAAAGACAAATGGGTCACTGAACTCCTTAGAATGTGTTTCACACATGAGACTGTCAGAGAGAGGCGTACACAGTGTACAATGAACGTCGATAAGCAGGGATTCAGTTTACAGAGCATCAACACTGAACGTCACTGTTATCACTAAAAGCGCCCGTATCTCTGCCTTCCAAAGTTGTTATTGTTGTCATCTGTTTGTTTAACAATCTGAATGATACAGAATTTGTCGGCAGTGTCCACAAGGAAACAGCAAAAATGGTATGATGCTTATCTCTTTATCTCTCTCTCTCTTTCTCTCTCTCGCTCTACCTCTCTCCCTCTCTCTCTCTTCACTAGACTCTGTGTGGGTGTGGATCCTGCAGCTTTTCCCACCTTTATATATGTATACATATATATATATTTATATATATATATATATATATATATATATATAAAATGTATCTATTTTTTTATTTAATTCAACTTTTTTGTCGCCCTTTATCCACTTTATAACTTTGGACATACCTTGACAATTGTGACGATACCGGTGTTACATGAATACTGTTCATATCCACAAACAAAGTTAAGCA
>JAFBJT010109710.1:0-14718 GCA_016785325.1 Chascanopsetta lugubris
AGACATGTTAACATGTTTCATCAAATCAGCATTTTATCCATGTTTTCATCGTGTAGTTATAGGGCTCAGTTTAACAATAATACATAAAGTATGTTAACTAAAAATGTTGACTATTTTAATTGAATTATTTATACAACATTTCAATTTAATTTGACATTCATTTTAAATGTTTTTGTAAAGCCATTTTAAGCAAATTTTGAGCTTATTATATTCTAAATTTATGAATTTTGCCATAAACAATTACACTTTTAATTGAAATGCTTAATTGTGTCAAATATTGATTATTATCTTAATTTACTATTAATAGTATTTGTTCTCAAAAAGGCAGGATAGTCGACCTGTTTACCCAACTCATTTGAGAAGAAGTGCTCAGGCTTCAGAATATTCCATCTGAAGAGCTTTTCCGCCCCCTGCTGGCTGTATGTGGTAATGCCATCCTAGTGGGCCTCTAACCATGAGCTCTGGGATCAAATGACCTCCAACCTGACTGATTTACAAAGTGTCATGAGGTGATGCCTCTGTTGATGCCAGTGCATGACACCAGGTGACCGAGTCTTTGGGCTTATTCACAATGTTCAGGTGAAAACGATCACACACACGGAGCCTCCTGTGTTTTTGTGCCGTGTGTCAGGATTTTCACCTGCAACGTTCTGAATGTTTCACAAATCACAGAATAAGCCTGTTAGAGTGTAGACGGGTTCCCTCCGTGCACTGACCTGGTCCCCCCCGGGACGAACCCTCACAACATGTATCTGGTGTTTCTGTCGTCTCTATACTAAGAGAACATTTGTTTACTAAGTCACTGCATTTGATCACAACACTGCAGCTTGTGCTTCACTCCTGCTTCACAGCTTGCTGTCATACACTGCATGCGTGTGTGTGTGTGTGTGTGTGTGTGTGTGTAGTTCATAAGCAAACGTGTGTGTGTGTGTGTGGTATAAATATAGAGGACAATAGTAAGGTATTGATGGAAAGCTTTGTGTGTTTCATGCTAAAGCGCGTGATGTGTTTGTATCATAGAAACGTGTGTGTGTGTGTGTAGTTCATAATCACACGTGTGTGTGTGTGTGTGTGTGGTATAAATATAGAGGACAATAGTAAGGTATTGATGGAAAGCTTTGTGTGTGCTTCATGCTAAAGCGTGTGATGTGTTTGTATCATAGAAACGTGTGTGTGTGTGTGTTGTACATGCAAAACCACATGTGCAACTAGTCCATCTCTGTTGACTCAGATTCTCTAACGGTTGTCACTCTCTCACCATGTATCTTGTTTGTCTTGTTTTTGTTTTGTTTTTTCCTCCCCCATGACATCACCACCGCTTCTCCTCCTTCACCTGATCTTCACTATCCTCCTCCTCCTCCCCCTCTTCCTCCTCTTCTTCCTCCTCCTCCTCCTCCCGCTCACTGCTGCTGCTTGGGGCTCAAGCCTCCTAAAAAACGGCTGGATTATAATCCAGACATCTCCGCTCGCCAGCGCATCGAGGTAATCTCACAGTCATGAGTGTCACAGTTTTGAAACACTAACCAATGACAGTGGTCTACATTTCCTCCAGTTGATGTTAAGCTAATGGAATGTGTATATCGTCATTTCAAAATGAGTGTGCTGTTACACAGTGTATCTTAAAGGTGCAGTGTGTCCATTTTTTGTCAATTTTTGTCACTTCTATCATTTGAAATAGAATTGTAAAACAATTACATACAAATGTTTAGTCATCCCCAATGCTTGACTATCTTTTTACAAACAAGCCTTTTAAAGGTACAGTGTGTAAGATTTGGTGACATCTACAGGTGAAGTTACATTTTGGATCCATCGCCTCACCCTTCCTATCCGGGCATGCCGGAGAACCTATGGTAGCCTGGATTGTCACTCAAGCTCAATAGATGGCTAGTACGTCCACTCTGGGCTATTATAAATTATAAATCTATTATAAAAACATGGCGTCCTCCATACGGAGGAACCCTTCCTGGTGTAGATATGCATTAAAGGGATTATTTTATGGTAATGTAAAAAACAAGTCATACATTGGGGTGATTATACATTCATAAAAATATCTATATATATTGTTTTTTGTTCCAAAATCATACACACTGCACCTTTAATGTATATTCACATCAGGAGTGGGTCCTCCCCATGTGGGCAGCCATGTATTTACAACAGCCTAGTGTGGACGTACTAAACATCTTTTGAGTTTTAATATCTGAGGGCTACCATAGGTTCTCCTGCTGATCACGAGGCTGAAATGGGCAGGGGGAGGTGATGGATACATAATGCAACTTCACCAGTAGATGTCACCAAATCCTACTCACTGCACCTTCAAAAATGCTTTGTGTTTCAAATGTGTGATGACCTGTAGGTTGTGTTGTCAGCAGAAAAAGATCAAAACATATTTTTACCCCCTGGAATATTTTCTTCAACACCGCCTGCTTGCATTTTACATTTAGTCATTCTTTGCCACTAAGACCCATTCCAGCTGATCCACACCAGGTTTTCCAGGGCATCATTTGCCCCCTAAGCTCAGCTCCACAACATCCTTTCCTATATCACCTTTACCATCCTCCTCCAGCACGGCCAGAGAGAGAGAGAGAGAGAGAGAGAGAGAGAGAGAGCGAGAGCAGAACGTTACCTCCTAGCATTGTACAGCGGGAGGCCTCTTTGCGCTCAGGTGTGCCATGTGGAACCAGCCTCCATCGCACCTTACAGTGGGGGAGTGTTTTGAGTGTGGCACAGCCACAACCGCATGCAGGCTGTGCATTGTGAGCTGCTCTGCCTCCACTCTTTGTTCCTGCGGCACTCACTCCTCTCTTTTGTCGTCTGTCCTATTTCAGACATCCCTGCACATCCCTCCTGCGGACAGGGCTCCGGAGAGACCTGCGAGGTAACCTCTTTTATTTTCCTCTGCATCATCCTCCTCCTCCTCCTCCTCCTCCTCCTCCTCCTCCTCCTCCCCCACTATCCCCCCTCCCCCATCCCTTTCCACAGCACTGGCCCATGTTGTGATTCAGCAGCAGAATCAAAACTCTGCGCTTCCTTGTCCCGTCTGTGGTGCAAAGAGCCTCGGTGACTGCAGCCACGGATGATTTGCAAGGATTAGTGTTTTCGCTTTTGTCACTTAAAGGCTCGGTGCTTTGCAGCTTCCTCACTCTGACTGAGCCAGAATAAATTAACCCTGCAAATCTATTGATTTTGCCCTTCACCTCCTACCAGTCCCACAACCCCCCATCCTCCTCCTCCTCCTCCTTCTCCTCTCATCCTACTCCCTTTCACCAGTGGCCTGCTTATTCACTCGCGTTTCCTTTGATGAACAGAAAGGGCAGAAGTGGGCTGTGATGAACAGAGCGCTGACTAGGAAGCCTACTTCTTTGAATTAGGAAAGTTATGGCAACTCTGTCTCTGTCTCTGAGAATAATACTCAAAATTTTTTACAGGATGAATTTGCATCTATGTAAAAATGCATTCAACATTTGTTTGTGATAAAATCCCAAAGTTGTAGAAGTTAAGTTAATTAGTTAGTTATTAACTCATATAGTTTGGGTCAGTGATTCTCTATTGGTGGGTCATAATCGAAATTTGCTATTGACCATGAAACGCAACTACATAAAAATTCAACTAGTGTAATTTTCCTATTGCCCTCTTGCATCACCCCCTGCTTTTTGTTTTTGTTTATCAGTACACTTTTTTTAATCTGTTTTACTGTGTGATGTTCATTACAATCTCAGGTTCAAACTGCTCCCTCTTTTCATTAAATACATTTAAGTAGTCATTAAAGGGTGATGCTGGGTCCCGAAGCCAGACCAGTTGAGAACCACTGGTAAAGATCATATATAAGCCTGGTTCATGTGTTCATTCTCTCGAAATTGTATGTGTCTTTCTCTGTACTTTGTCGTGAAAGTATGGCTGAAAGTACAGTACACCTGAAAGTATTTGTATTGGTATTTGTCCCCCTGCAGTGCTGCCAGCGACTACAGGAAGCGAAGGAAGTCGGAGCCATCGAGTTCCCAAGCCAACAGTCAGCCTCAGAGCAGAGCGGTGACTTCCCCCAAACCAGTGGATGCCTACAGACCCAGCAGCACCCTAAAGAAACCCGTCATCCGCTCCTCACCATCCTCACCCTCCAGAGCCAAAGGTACACAGACATACACACAAATTGTTTTTGTTTTTTTGCTTCATTTTTTTTCCTCTCTCTCGCTCGTCTCTCTCGCTTTTTTTCCAACTGTTTTCCCCCTCGCCAGAAAATTCTAGAATATATCTCAGGTATGGTGAGATGATAAGTTGCTCCCCCCCCCCCGCCCCCTCTTCTTATTCTTCTCCCTCTTCCCACCTCCTCCAGCTTTGTACTAGGAGTTCTTGCTTAACCTGCTTTCCTCCTTCTTCTCTCTCACCACGCTGCTCTCTGGGGGACATCTAAAAGGTGGGGACGCATGCAACATGTTTTCACACAGTTTGACCTCCCCAGGTCCTTGTCAGGGCCCCTGTGTGCCCTCTGTCCCCTCTCGCCCCGTCCAATACCCCGAGGACGGGAGCCAGGACGGCGGCAGCTCCTCCTCCAAGCAGTCCGTCTACTGTAAGAACAGTTGGTCGCCAAAACGGCCAGATGCTGAGTCATGGAACAGCGCGGGGGAGGCTCCGCCCTCCTCTGGCAAAGTCCGGTCGCGCAGCTGCGATGACTTACTCAGCGACGGTCACTCCGGCTCGGGCGGCCGCAATGCCAACCGTTCGGAAAGTGCTGGCTCGCTGGTGTGCGATGCGAATCCCTCAGGTTCAACCGGATCCGCCTCCACTTCCTCATTACCACGACTTCACCGGCGGAGGGCGCACGACTCACCGGGATTCCTGCAGCTCTACCGGAAGATGCATCAGATTGACAGGGCGCAGCTCATTCCATCCGAGGTCATCCGCTCGGTCCGCGCACGTATCCTGGATCTGGAGGGTCTGCCTCACCTCCATCGGCATCGCCTCTCTCCTTGGGCGCCCTCTTGGGGCGTGGAGGTGCCTCACGACATGGTGCCAAACCGCATTTCTGAGTACGAGCGCCTCATTCAGAAATCTAAATCTATGCCCAACTTGGGCGATAGTGAGGTGCCTTCAGGCACCACGACGCCGGGCGGCTCGTCATCTCGAGCCAGCAGCGGTGGTGGTGCCACGCCCAGTTTTCCAAAACGCCGCTTTTCCATAGAATCCCTGCTAGAAGAAGACAACAACGGTAACGGCAGCGCGGGACCTCACTCCATGGATCACCTGCACCGACCTCGAAGCCCGCCTGAGGGCCAGCCTCGCGGACCGGAGCCCAGCCCTGCTCGTCCCTACCCTGCTCCACCTGTCCCGCAAAGCCCCCAGGTCAATGCGGACTACTCCGACAGCGAACCGGACGCCATTGCATCAGACCTCAGCGACTTCATCCAGGTGGAGGGCTCCTCCTTCTGCAGCGAGAGTGACTTTGACCATTGCTCGCTCACCTCCTCCGAGAGCCTTTACGGCTCCTCCACCCTCCACCACCACCATCTCCGTCACCACCACCACCATCACCACCACCACCACGCCGGTCATCAGAACGTCGGGCAGAGCCAGGGCTACCAACACCGCCACCTCATAAGCTCCTGCAAAGGCCGCTGCCCGGCCTCTTACACCCGCTTCACCACCATGCTTCGCCACGAGAGAGAGCGCGCGCGCCAGGAGCAGCAGAGGCCGCCAGAGCCGAGCCGCAGCGGCCTCTCCCAAAGCCAGAGCTCACAGTCCCAGCAAGCGATGTCCAAGCTGGCCTTCCTGGTCAGCCCAGTGCCTTTCCGCAGGAAAAAGGGCTCACCACCTACCTCTAAGAGAAGCAGTTGCGGCGCGAGTCGGGGCAGCAGACCCAAGTCCAAACAGGCCATTTACGAGGCGCTCGACGCCGCGTTGAGAGACATATACGAGCACATTCAAACGGAGAGAGGCCACAGAGGCACCAGGCCGCCGGACGACAGCATCCTGAGGAGGATACTGGCCGAACTGCTGCCAAACGTGCCTGAGCGCAGCTCCTCGCTGCGGGGCAGGAGGGCGTGTTGGCAGGGTGGTCAGTCGTCCGCGTCGCCGTACCCAGATGGCAGCCCCACTGGGTACGCCTCATACCGAGAGGATCCATCCACACCACGGTTACAGTCACCAAGGATACAGTCACCGATCAGTGCCTATTATGGACGCCACTCTGACACCTCAAACAATAATGAGTACGGAGAGGAGCAGGGCAATGGAAATGGTCTCTGTTACTCAGGTGGAGAATTTACACATATCACTACTCCGTTATATATGTGTACACTTTGTCACGTAACCAGTAATACTTGCATATAGTTTTATTCTATATATAAACATATACATCTCCAAATATGCATCCACATTTACACATACATATACATCCTTATATCTGTCAGTATTTTTAGTTTTGCCTGCACTTGTTTACCCCGTTGTTTCCCCTGTTCATCATCCATCACTATGCATCTCATGTATTTATATGGTAATCAATGAAGCCTAGTTAAAGTAAATTCTCAATCAAAACTTTTAAATGTAAATCACATTTACATTTAAACATTTTTTTTTAATTGAAAGGTTTCCTTTAAATCAAATGCCATGTCAGGCTTTTATTTTGAAGCCTGGACAGGAAATATGTATTTGAAATGACAGCACTGACCAGTCAATCCCTGTTTTGTTTTTTGGAAAAATATTTGAGAATTTACTTAATTTGGGTAAATACATTTAAATATGTTTGTTTATATTTTGAGTATTGTTTGTAGGCAATATTATTTGTCTGTTGTACAAATGGATGACTGTCCCACAATCACTTTCCCTCCCTTAAGCCATTTGCTGTTATGTTTGTAAATGGTTTCCATCACATTATGTTGTTTCATTCTGTTCTGAAGGATTGCATGTGTCACTCTGTGTCATGTTGTGGAAAGAGTGGAATCACTTTGTTTTTATTTCCTTTGGAATGAAAATAAAACTCAGCCATCCTCTGTCCCGAGCTTTCATTCCCTCATTGATGTGTTGGAATGGCACCATCACCGAACCATTCCGTCCTTTCCCCAAATCAGTTTGTTTAAATGATTGTAGTAACGATAATTCTGTGACCTCTGACATATGTCTCTACCAATCATAGACCAGGATGTCACCAGGAGTTATTCCACTCTGGACGGACGCCACACCCCTCAGAGTAGAAGACCAACTCCTGACAGAGAGGTACAGAAATTTATATAACTGTTTCAGGTGTGATTGTGCAGCACTAATCAGTTTTATTCTCTACATTCATAAATAACTTTATATCAACTGTACAACTGCATATAAACACGCCACCACATCCTAGAAGGGGGTTGTGCATGATTCTATAAATTGCTGAAAACCCTGCACATTATACCTTTAATTACTGTCTACTGTCTAAGCACAGATTATAGCCATGGATGTATTGTTAGAACTGGATGCAGTGTCAGAAGATGTTACTTACATACTATGCTTTTTGTCTTTTGTCTTTTTTTCACTCTTCATTATCAACCAGAATTTACATTTTCTATATTTCATGTTTTAGCTGGTAATCCTCTGCCGGCTTTCTCTCTCTCTCTCTCTCTCTTTCTCTCTCTCTTTCTCTCTCTCTCTCTCCCTCTCTCTCTCTCTCTTTCTCACTCTCATCTCCCAGGTCTCCCATAAACAGATGACACAACTTATTCTGTTCTCTCTCCTCCATCAGAAACAGCCTGCAAGAGCCATTTATGATTTTAAGGCACAAACGGCTAAGTGAGTACATTCGGTTCCCCGTGGTCACGGGCAACTAAAAGCGCCGATGCATGATAATGAAAGTGCTGAGTAACACATACCTGACTTGCTGCTTTTTCCATTTACGCAATTTCCATCATTATATTTTGCTCTGAGGTTTTCCATTAACTCGTATAACATCTGGCTGGCTTTAACTTCTTAATTGTTTTGGCAATTTTTTTAAATGCATGAATTATAAAGCTCATTTTGGTTTGCTTAAGTGGCTCATTTGACATGTAATGACCTACATCAGATATCGCTCTGTGTCTTGCTGCTGTCATGACTTCCTCCGAAGTGATTCATAAATGTCTGCCAAGTTACTCAAATTCTTTGACTGTGTTACAGGGAGCTGTCATTTAAAAAGGGTGACTCAGTGAACATAATAAGGCAGATAGACAACAACTGGTATGAAGGAGAACACAGAGGACGAGTGGGGATATTCCCCATATCATACGTAGAGGTAAATCTGTAACTGATGCATCCGTCTCTGTGTTTGTCCTGTCTCTGTGTTTGTCCTGTCTCTGTGTTTGTCCTGTCTCTGTGTTTGTCCTGTCTCTGTGTGTCTAATTGTTGTGGAAGGTTGTATCTTGATAGTCACATTTGCATGTGCACACACAGAAGATGCCGTCCACAGAGAAGCAGCAGCCGATCCGTCCTCCACCACCAGCACACGTCAGAGAGATCGGAGAGGCGGTGGCTCGGTACAACTTCAACGCTGACACCAACGTGGAGCTCTCTCTTAGAAAGGTAACGTGATTACTGCAAGTACCAGTCCACGCCAACACTTCCTGTTACAGACGTGAAATCAGGTCCGTTGTTAACACAAGCCTCTGAGAGTTTATTGTTTTATTACATAATACAAAATGTATCGGTAAAAATAGCTTTGGAGTTTTAAAAAGATGATTCCCACACAGTGTTGTCAGGTATATGATAATTGTCATATTTGAACAATAGTTTCAAGGCTTATATTAAATACAATAAATACTTTCAAAACATACACACAAAAGAAACAGTGCTTTGATTTACGTGAACACACGTCACCAGCAACAGATGTGTTCCGAGTTGAATGTTAAAGGTGCTGCGTGCAAGATTTGGTGACCTCTATTGGTGAAGTTGCATGTTGTATCCCTCACCTTCCACTTTCAAGCGTGCAGGAGAACCTGATCATGAGTTGATGTTAGAGCTTGGGTTTAACAGCATGGTCATGCTTTCCCTCTTTCTCTCGTTCTGTGTGTGTGTGTGTGTGTGTGTGTGTGTGTAGGGTGAGAGAGTAATTGTGATCAGGCAGGTGGATCAGAACTGGTACGAGGGCAAGATCCCAGACACAACCAAACAGGGAATCTTTCCCGTGGCCTACGTGGACATCGTCAAGCGCTCCCCTGCCAAGAGCTCCGCCCACCACATAGACCCGCGGGGGCAGCCGGGCAGCCGAAGCAGCACATCCAGCAAGGTAGGCGAATCATGACAGTATCTTAAGAACCTTTTGAATTCAAACTTTTTACATCACTCTGTCATTTGTCAGCATCGTACGTAAACGCCATCTGTGGAGTAGAGTGGGTATCGTTCCATCCCAGTTTTCATTTTGGAAAAAACACTCAACTGTACACGTTTTATAAATCACACTTGTGTTCCCTCTCCTTCACTTTATCTTCATGGAGCCTTTCTACCATCTACCTCCACCCCCCACCACCCACGACCTCCCCTCCCCTCACCCCTCCCTACGAAGGCTTGACCTGCAAGCCGTCACCAACGAGTGGCTGTCGCTCACCATGGACTCATCGGCGTCCACGCCGGCTCACTCTCGCGCCACCACCCCGGCCCCGCCCACACCTCCTCCACTCCCCGCCAACTTCACTCCTTTTCAACCCGCTCGGGAGTTGAAGACGCCCGCCTCCTCACCCTCGCCCTCACCCCTGCCCGCACACAGAGGCTTCGCCCTCCCACCCCAGTGGTTTTCCAGACCCCCGCCCTTCAGAGAAGGGAGAGCCAGCTTGGGTCAAGCTGAGCCGCCCTCCGTCCCCTCCTCCCCCGCCCCTCGCCCCTCACTCACCTCCCCACCCGCTGACTCTTTCCTCAGACACACCAGCAGCAGAGGGGTCAGGGAAACAGCCCACGTGTTTGACATTGCCAAGCCGGAGGTTCTGTTCTGCACGTCGCCAGAACCAGTAAAGTCACCGGCTCCACAGTGCCACAAGTCCACGGCGCCCGTTAGCAAAAGCACCGAAACGGCCGACATCGAGCTGCGCGTGAAAGATCCGTACGATGAGCTGTTGTCTATGATTCTGGACGAATCTGCGGCAAAAGGTGACGTCAGGGGTCCACGATGGTCTCCAGTTAGTTCTTCGGCGCCGGCCATGCCGACCTTTGACCCTCAGAGTACGTTCGAGTTAAATGCGCAAGAACCTCGTCACCCAGTGAGTCAGCAACTGCCAGCACTCACTGCTGTCAGCAAACCAGCAGGCGGCGTTCTAGTAGATGTGCAGATTCACACGCCTCTCACGAAGGAGCCGCTGTCCGGTGCCTCGGAGGGGCAGCCGGAACCTTTGAGTGTGGATGCTGATGATGATGATGAGGAGGAGGAGGAGGAGGAAGAGGAGGCGGTAGAGTCTGAACTGCCATCGTTGGTGAAGGGGAAGGGATTTACTGAGCTGTTCATTGAGGAAGAGGATGAAGAGAAAGACGAGGAGGACAGAGCTTTGAATGAGAGATTGAGTGCGCAGGTTAGAGCACGGTGTGAACGGCCGCGGTTGGGGGGACATCGAGGAAAATACTATTATACAGGAAATGACACTGACTTTTGCATCCTTGTGAGGTTTAGGTGGAATCATTTACATTTCCTTTGGCAGGAATGTGATCGGTAGTAATTGTGGCATGCTGCAAAGTTTTCGACCCCTTTCCTTCTACTTTGCTTCCCTCGTAGAGAGTTCAAATGCAGCTTCTCTCACTAAATCCTACACACTGCACCTTTAAAGCAGATTTTCCTCCATGTTCCCTTCAGGGCCACAGTCAAAAAATACAAAACAGAATCGAAGGATTTCTAAGGTTTCGCTTTTGACCTGTGTGTCGTTGCCTCCATAGGCTGAAGCCTCCTCACCCCCTCAGACACGACTCTCTCACCCCGACGCCTCCTCACCCTCTGTGCCACCACCTCTCACCTCCTCCCCTCCCCCTTCCTCACCTCCCCCTTCCTCTCCCCCCCCCGTCGCGTCTCATCCGTACGATGAGCTGTTGTCTATGATTCTGGACGAATCTGCGGCAAAAGGTGACGTCAGGGGTCCACGATGGTCTCCAGTTAGTTCTTCGGCGCCGGCCATGCCGACCTTTGACCCTCAGAGTACGTTCGAGTTAAATGCGCAAGAACCTCGTCACCCAGTGAGTCAGCAACTGCCAGCACTCACTGCTGTCAGCAAACCAGCAGGCGGCGTTCTAGTAGATGTGCAGATTCACACGCCTCTCACAAAGGAGCCGCTGTCCGGTGCCTCGGAGGGGCAGCCGGAACCTTTGAGTGTGGATGCTGATGATGATGATGAGGAGGAGGAGGAGGAGGAAGAGGAGGCGGTAGAGTCTGAACTGCCATCGTCGGTGAAGGGGAAGGGATTTACTGAGCTGTTCATTGAGGAAGAGGATGAAGAGAAAGACGAGGAGGACAGAGCTTTGAATGAGAGATTGAGTGCGCAGGTTAGAGCACGGTGTGAACGGCCGCGGTTGGGGGGACATCGAGGAAAATACTATTATACAGGAAATGACACTGACTTTTGCATCCTTGTGAGGTTTAGGTGGAATCATTTACATTTCCTTTGGCAGGAATGTGATCGGTAGTAATTGTGGCATGCTGCAAAGTTTTTGACCCCTTTCCTTCTACTTTGCTTCCCTCGTAGAGAGTTCAAATGCAGCTTCTCTCACTAAATCCTACACACTGCACCTTTAAAGCAGATTTTCCTCCATGTTCCCTTCAGGGCCACAGTTAAAAAATACAAAACAGAATCGAAGGATTTCTAAGGTTTCGCTTTTGACCTGTGTGTCGTTGCCTCCATAGGCTGAAGCCTCCTCACCCCCTCAGACACGACTCTCTCACCCCGACGCCTCCTCACCCTCTGTGCCACCACCTCTCACCTCCTCCCCTCCCCCTTCCTCACCTCCCCCTTCCTCCCCTCCCCCTTCCTCACCTCCCCCTTCCTCACCTCCCCCTTCCTCACCTCCCCTTTCCTCCCCTCCCCCTTCCTCACCTCCCCCTTCCTCCCCTCCCCCTTCCTCCCCTTCCCCTTCCCCCCCTTCCCCCCCCTCTTTTTCTCCCCCTTCTCCCCCCTCCTTCCTCCCCTCCCGCTTCCTCCCCTTCCACCTCATCTTTTGCTCCACCTTCTCCCTCATGCTCGCACCAGCGCGATCCCATCACCACCACCGCCGCCGCCGCCGCCACCACGCCATCCCCCCCTCGCTCCCCTCGGCCCCCATCCCTCCCTCAGCTCTCCACATCCCCCTCACCTCCAGTGTCTCCGCCCATCTCGCCGCCTCCCATCCACCCCCCTCAGCGTCTCACCTCTCAGCCCCCGAGCTCTGCTTCGTACCCCGAGTCAGAGTCGCCATTGCCCCAACACGCTCGGCCCCTCCCCAAGCCCACCTCTCCTCCCCCGACTCCCCCTGTCGCGCCCCATCAAGGACATAGGTCCAGCAAGGTGAAGGTAAAGCTGGAATGCTGAGATGACAGATTTGAGTTTGCGGTGACCAGTGCATTTTATTAGAGCTGAAACGATTAATCGACTCTAATCGATTAGAAACGTTTTCAATGACATATTCCCTGGATCAAATAATCAAATCTTTTGTTCGTGTTTTGCTGTAACAGTTTAAGGTTAAGGAACTGACAAAACATACGCTGCTTCTCATTCACGAGCACGAGTCCACACGCGTGCACACACACACACACACACACACACACACACACACACACACACACACACACACACACACACACACTTCCCAGTGATGGTGTCTAAAGGCCGATTAGACATGAAAATATCAGATGATAAGTCGGATAATGATCATTTCGTCATATTCAGACATGTCTTTCCACATTTGACCTATTTTTTCCTCCGATTCAAATAATCGTTTAATCGACTCAAACCGAAGAAATTACAAAAATAATCGTTAGCTGCAGCTCTGCATTTTATAAGTACTGCGGCTGTTTTTATTTCTAGGTAAACTGACAAATATTGAATGACCATTGACAGCTATGAGTTTTTCACTAACTTTAAACTAACCGTTGTTCCATGCCAGTGAGTTATGGCCGCCGGAGCCGGAGGCCATGTCCTGCTTGTATTTTGTTTTTTTTATTCGATCTGATGTTTCCCCGCATGTCGTCAGCCTGTTTATTGGTGTGCTCAGTTCAAGTTGAAGGCTGCAGAGCTGGTCGGAGATGATAGGTGTGTTACTTCTGGTCTCTCTGCCCATCAAGCAGGATCCAGTTGTCGGTGGTAAACCTCCCCGTAGCCCCATCTTTTCCCGGAGGTCCTATCTGTCACCCATTAGAGGTCGAAGGGTAGGGAGGGCATGACCTCACTCAGCCATGCAATCACACCACTGTTACTGTTTCTGTGGACCGAGCCATTGTGCATAGAAATGAAAACTCGGCCTTTTTGACTCAGCGTTTTTTGTTTTGTTTTTGTTTGTAATCCTCAAACCTGATGATCAGCAAATGTAACATTTTGATTTAATATCTGTCTGTATTTCTCTCTCTCTCTCTCTCTCTCTTTCTCTCAGCGTTTAGTACAGGATGCACTCCACGGTGGAGGAGACCCGTGAGTAATTCTCTTTTTGTTACCAAGATCAGAATCATCTTCACAACGATGGTAAAATACACTGAACGGTGGAATCAGTTTAGCATTCGCTTTGAATGCATGAGGTCAAGGGTTCAGTTCCCAGCATTTCAATCCACCCTCACCTGTATAATGCTTTGCATAAAAAAAACCTTCTTCTAAATGAAAGTGTAGAAGGTCTACAACCTTCTCAATTTCGAAATGCACATGGATGATGCAGTCAAGCGCAGCTGTCCTGCGCAGCTTCGAGCCCTGAAGTCGGACAGTGCACGCTGTGCTTCGTGCTGTGAGGGCGGAGCTTTCTCCACAGAGCTGTGTTGGTTGCATTCTGTCACATTCTAGCCTGTTCCTGTTGTCTTTGTCAGAGTCAGGGACTCCACCTTTTGTGGTTGGATAAGAGAATCCTTTATCAGACCTACATTGGGCGAATATGCATTCCCGTTTGGGAATGGAACCCAGGTCAACTGCTTGGACTTACACCACCATCGGCCGTTGTAAATATAAAAATGCGTGGAAGATATTGAAACATATTGTTGCCCCAAGTACAGAGGAAGGGAAAGTGACACATGCAGGATTTTAGAAAACAGAAGCACAGAGCACACATGCAGGAGAGATGTCAGTGCAGCATGTGATCGATGTCGCCGCGGTGTGTCTCCGCCTCAGGTACCAGGCCGTGTACAGCTACATGCCTCGCAACGAGGACGAGCTGGAGCTGAGGGAGGGCGACATCGTCGACGTGATGGAGAAGTGCGACGATGGCTGGTTTGTTGGTAAGAAACGGAAAAAATATGACCGGTTGTATTTCAACAAATATCTCAACAAATACATCAGGAAAGATTCGTCAACAGTCAAGTGTTGGATCCCCCTCCCCTGCCCAACAACACCAGTAGAACTGGTGCGTGCGCAACGTTCACTGCGCGCTACACGATAATGAGAACATTGTATTAGTATTATAGAGTGATGCAGATAGTTTCACAAGCTCGCTCGGGCCAAACGCCAGCACTTGCCTGCTCTAATTCAGACACTCAGAAATATCCTCTTTACATCACTGCTGTATTATTTAATTTGTCACTGCTTGTAGTCAAAATGTATGTTGTACCTTTTCTCCACTTTGTGTCATAAACCAGATCATTGCTTG